>CATKHJ010095039.1:0-15311 GCA_949750685.1 Vernicia montana | reverse complement strand
TCGAATAGGTTGGGGAGGAGATAATTGTCATTTGAAAAAAAAAAAAAATTTTTGTTGTCTCAATGTTTAAGGTCCGAATCATTAAATGTAAGATGGCTGAGTAAAGAGTTACTTTTGTACTCTTGATACACATCTTTAATTTCTATGATTTTCTTTTCTATTTAAAAAAAAGAAAAAAGAGAGAGAGAGAAAAAGATGGCTGAGTAAAGAGTTGCTTTTGTACTCTTGATACGCATTTTTAATTTCTGTGATTTAAAAAAAAAAAAAGAGTGTTAAATTTTTAGGATTTGAGTTTAGCTCTAGGTTTTAGGAAGATTTTCAGCCACTGTGATGAGAATTGAGCTTTAATGTTATGATTTTGATCGATAATGAGTATTATTTTGAATCTTGATATTATTCTTTGGTTAATACATATCTATGATGATTATACTCAATATTTGTTTTTTGCATAATGGCCATGTTATTCGGTACAGAGACAAGCATACTAGAACATGTGTATTCTTATACCCTCACTGTAATGATCATTTTGATTTCGACATGAAGGAATTAAATATTAGAACTCCTCTTGGGGTTTTTCGAGGAGAACGACTGATCAGGTATCACTTGTGAAATGATTAAGGCATTATGATTTTAACCACAAAGTCAAATCAGCCAGTTTCCCGATTGATGTTCCAAGAGAACATCCCCTTAGTAAGCCAATTTGAGCCTACATTGATTAGCTATTTTCTTTGGTAACCACAACTCTCACCTAGCTCAAACATATTTATATCTTTACCCTTATTCTAAAGATGAATTAGAGCTAAAGAGACATATTTCTTGAGTAAGAGAAATTTCTTAAAGATGTGGAATAGAAATAAGAGACAAGTATGGGGGAGAATTATTAAAAACAAAAAACACAAAAAAATAAAAAACAAAAAACAAAAAGTATATATATATATATATTCAATGTAAGGTTTGATAAAGGAAAGTCTCTTGAGTCTCACGATCAAGGTTTGGATATTGCAAGGTTGTTTAGATTGAAGTAAAGGTCCAACACAATGATAATTGGCCTACATTTCCTATGCTTCTATATTGAAAAGTGTTTCTTGCAAAATATTATGATGTCTATAACTCTATGAAGTCTTTGGAACCTTTGTGATATCATATTCCTTTCATTCTTTAGCCACATCACTATCCCCTCTGCCCCATTACAATCGATATTAAAGACCTTTTGATCTCAGGTGATGCCTTCAGCGTAGTAGAGATTCGTACCAAAGGGGGAGCTTATGATGCTTAATTCCTTATTATAAGTCGAATGGTTGTTATTGTAAGGATTATGAGAATTTTACTTATTTGAAACAGACACATCATATTTACCGTTGATATTGGTCATTTTACATACACACTTGAGTATGATTGTTGTAGGATGAATTAGCTTTTAAATAAATATGGATTTGATTTAATGTTTGTTTGATTTCAAAATTGTGATCACTTATTGTTCTCTGAGATAAACAGTTGGAAATTTAGATTTTTACAGGTGTTTGTGGATGTCACCACCGGAAGCCCTCACGAGACTACAACTCGTCCTCTATGGGATCACCTAGGAGTTTAAAGGCTTGTTGCATATGTTAAATGCAATCGTGATTTCCTACGAAAATGGACTAGTTTAAGTTTTGTATTTTCTTTTAGTTTTGCTCGAGGACAAGCAAAATCTTAAGTTTGGGGGTGTGATAACTCTATTTTTTTATAGTTATTTTACCTGTTTAAATTTAAATTTTGATTCAGTTTTTGAGAATTTAATAATATTATTATTTATTTTGAGAAATAAATAATTCTAACAAGTTATAAATAAATTATAAAATATTTTTAGTATTTTATTTTATTTTATTTTGTAGATCAAAATGATATTAATGATGCAGGCAATGATGTCATGATATTAATGATGAAGGCAATGATATAATAATAATAATGATGCATGCAATGATGTCATGATATTTTATGGGATCAAAATTCAATGGATTTGTGTTAATTGCTTGTGATCACGAGAATATACATAAGATTAACATAAATATTTATGTTGTATTTTGAGAGAGAATATCATATAATTTAGGGAAATCTAATCATTAATTCCAATGAAATTTAATCAATCTATATAACATAGAAAGGTAATCAATTGATAAACTCTAAATTCTAGATTTTTTTCATATATTAAATTTATCTTTTAATATTTATTTTTATTTTCTTTTTTATCTCAACTAATCAGTTTTTTAAACAATAAGCTAATTCATAATTTTGGTAATTGTCAACTCATTTCTCATGGGATCGACACTTTATTTAATAATTATATTACTTGTTCACGACTTATACACTTGCATATTTTTCGCAATAATTATACTATTTAATTAATCTAATATTGACATAACTTAAATAAATGATCTTTAATTAAAACAATTTAATGGTCCGTTTGGATAACAATTATTTAGGCCTTAGATTTGAATTTGGATCAAAGTCTTTGTTTGGATTATTAAAATTAAGTGAATTTAGATTTGATTTAAATAATTAATGAAATCTAACACCTTAAAAACTTAATATTTTAAATATTTTTTTTACCTAATTATTTTAAATTTATTAACTCCATTTTTAATTTAAAATCTCTATTTTTTTTTTCAAATTTAAAATTAATTACATTCTCTAAATAAAGTATTTACAAATTTATAGATTTGAAATTTAAATTCATATATCCAAACCTACTATCCTAAACTATTGATTTTAATTTAGAGTTAACGGTACCAAAACCAATGAATAATCTTAATCAAACTCAACTGAACTCGAGTACTCATCTCTCTCTCTCTCTCTCTCTCTCTCTCTCATTCAAGCTTTTTCAAATACAGACTTATAAACGCCATTTTTAAGTATACTCATAACTTTGCTTTGAGGAGCAAATCCTATTAAAAAACTTGGAAACCAAGCTGTTTTTTAGATCAGAGAAACAGGGGAGGGCTTAGACGGTGAGAAACCATTTGTTTTTCTTTTGTGGGTTTGTTTTAGTCTTGAATCTTGATATTGAGGCGTTTTCAGTTTTGAAGCAGTAGCTTTTTTTGTTTTGTTTTTTTTTTTCAAAGAAAGGTTGGGCAGTTGGTGGGGTTGGTTTCTTTTCTTGTTTTAGAACCTCTTTTAATTGATATGGGATTTTTAATTGGCTTAAAAGGGCTTCTTTAATTAGTTTGAATCTCTTCACCCTCTTTTGAGCACAAATCTTAGATGTTAATATTTGTTTAATCAACTTTTTGATGATATAATTAACTCCAATAGTCTATTGTTTTTCTTTAATCTTGGGTTTTTTGTAGCCACTAGCAGGGTTTAAGGCATATAATCCGTAATATTGTTTCTTCTTTGTGCTTGTTATGAATTGTGTAAACCCATTTTTATAAGGGGGTTGTTTTTGTGCGATTTTATTTGCTTCAATCTACTGTTTGTAAAAGCGAAAGATTCCTTTTACCATATAATTATTAGATCTGTCTTACTGTAGGGTTTTTTTATCTTTTAAAAAAGAATGGAGTATGCCACCACTAAACCCTCTTCAAATATATCAGAAATGGTCTCTAAATTTGCTAAAGTTTGCAAACTGAGATCCATTGGTGTTTTCTCAAATGAAAACCCAAATCAGCAGCTTCATCACTATCATCATTGCCTCAATGGAAGCAATGTCTCATCAGTGGGTGAAGATAGCAGTGATGCTACTGAGGAAACAGAATGTGATGGTGAGAAAGTCCATCCACAGTCTGCTGATGTTCCAAGCAAAAGCAACAAATGTGGTGGAGACTATGTTTTTCAGTTATTTGAATCAGTTTCCGCATTGAAATTAGCTTATATTCAGCTTCAGGAGGCTCATGTTCCTTATAACCCAGATAAGATTATAGCTGCTGATGAACTTGTTGTGGCTCAGCTTGAAGCAATTTGTAAGGTCAAGCGGATGCATCAAGAGAAGCAATTCAAAAATTCCAAGCGTGATTCCTCTCGTTTTGACTGTCTACGAGCAGAAATTGAAGTCAATGAGAGGCGGTTGGAGAAACTAAAGACCCAAACAAGAGCTAAAGATGATGAGATTGTTCGTTTGCGACAAGAACTCCATGATTTGAATTTAGGGAATGCCATATTAGCAGAGAAGATCAGACAAAAGAGTTTGGAGAGAAAAAATGTGAGGGTTTTAAATATTACCATGTTTGAGAACACATTCAGAATAGCTTCGAAGTCTATTCATGAGTTTGCAAAGCCTGTAATTAGCTTGATGAAAGCTTCTAGTTGGGATTTAGACCTAGCAGCAAATTCAATTGAAAGTGGGGTTGCTTATTGTAAAAGGTCGCATAAGAAGTATGCATTTGAATCCTTCATTGCACGGAGAATGTTTCATGGAATATCACTTAAATCCTATGACGTCAATGATGTTATGAGGTTTGATGATCCGATGGACTCTGTGACAGAAAATCCTAATTCAGGGTTTGCAAATTTCTGCCGAAAAAAGTACTTATTTGTTGTTCATCCAGTAATGGAGATGTCTTTCTTTGGTAATTTGGACCAGAGGATGTTTGTATTGAGTGGCAAGCACCCGAGGACGCCATTCTATCAAATATTTGCAAGAATGGCAAAGTGGGTTTGGGTTCTACAGGGCATTGCAACCACAATTGATCCCAAAGCTGAAATTTTTGCCGTGAATAGAGGAAGCAAATTCTCGGATGTTTATATGGAATCTGTAGAAGAAGAAGATAAATTCATCCCTGATGGAGAACAATATGATTCCAAAGTTGAGTTTATGGTCATGCCTGGGTTCAGAGTTGGAGATACTTTGGTGAAGTCTCGAGTTTATCTTTCTGAAATGAAACCATTTATCTGTGCATGATAGATAGAGGTGCTCTAATGACTGTTAACCTTACAAAGCTAATCATCTATTGTTTTGAATATGTCAAATGCCTAGCTTATGTTAGTTGACTGCTACTATTTTAGTTTTTGAGATTATAAGTTGACTGAACTAAATAGCATAATGCAGTGGGATTAAGACCCAGAAGCTTAATGCTTGTACTTCTTACCCGTTGGCCGATGTTTTTTATTACATATATATTTGTAGTGAACTGCAAAAAATTTTGTTGCATACCTCTTGAACTGTAAATAGATATCTGCTAGATGATGCTATTTAGTTCTTTGCAATTTTGTCTCTTATTGTGTATGGTGATGCCATTATTTTCATTCTTGTATTTTTTCCTGAGAATGTGACTTAAGGACAAAAGATGTGTTGGTATATTCTGTGTATTTACCTGAAAAGTTTACTATATCCTCTTGCATAATTATATAAGAACAATAGCTGATAATACTAGTATTATAGTTGATGGGATTGTAGAAATCTTGCTAAATGACATTTTTATTGTTTGGGAAAAGAAGCCTTCTAGTGCTTAGAAGCTCAATAATTAAGATGTTATAGTCTTTTGATTTTGAGGGGCATAGAAATTATTTAAATTTTATATCTATCCACGTCTTAGATTACATTTTAGGGCTATTTATATATTACCTTACAGGTATAGAGGTACATTGAATTTTAGTTTCTTATTTTTCCTCAGTTGGGTTATACCTTTTTGCAAATTTTTACTTCATGAACATTGAGCTTCTCTGATCTTGCCAGTAGAAGGGATCTTGAGTTTGCTTGAAATTTACAATAATGAACCCTGGAATAAGAAAGAACTTTGCAGTTCAATTTCTTTTGGTGGCTTAATATTTTCGTTTCTTCAGATTCAGATGCTACAATGTCAAGATAGGTGTATTATCAGTGTAAGATAACATTTGCAAATTGGTGTTATTCATTTCATTATCTACTCGTATTACAATGTTCTAATACAGAGAGATCAATGGACAGCCTTTTTTCTGCTTTTGGGGACAAGATTATCTGCAGAATCACTTGGCCTTATTGTTGTCATTGTCATCTTCGGATGAAAACAGGTCCTTGCATAGCTCTCCATAGAATCTACAAACCAAATCAATGAAGACAGGGCACTTCAGATTCTTCCAACAATACAGAAGCTCTTCCACATCCATCAAGTCCCTCACTTTTCCTTCGTCAACTATCATCTCCACCAAATAGTTCTCAAAACTTCTGCATGCGTCTTCTACGTCTTCATCACCAAAGGCTTCCCTCATGGCAGTCCTGCTTGCCTTGATATAAGCCGGTGTAAGAGGTGATGGAAAGTGCTTTCTCTCATGCCCTGCTTCAGAGACACTGCTAAGCTCCCCCAGTCTGTCCATCTGCGATGACTGCTTACGATGTGAGTGGAAAACTGAAAGTAAATTAGTAAAAATTCGATTCTTTGCAGGAGCTTTTCTTGACTTGTTGCGGCGAGCACGGAAGCAAAGAACCCTTATAAAGACAGGTTTTCTTAGTTTGAATCTGAAGATTAAAAGTAGTTTTCTGCATGGACTGAAAAGCTTGGATTTGAAGGTAACTAATGCCTTCACTTTCATCTCTAATGATTGGGAAAAGAGTGTGGTTGAAGAAATGGAACAGAATAGAAAATAGTGGCTTCTGTTGCTTCTAATTATACTTAGTGAAGATAGGTGGGTATGTAGTGAGGCTGAGATATATGTTCTACTGACGGTTGGTGTACCATAGAGAGACAGAGAGAGAGAGATTAAGAGGATGTTAGTTGCAGGAGATATAATACATTATTATTAAGAGATGGTAGTTAGGCTTTTAAGCCTTTAGAGAAGAAAAAGAGCCTTTGTTGTATTCACGTCTTGGAATGGAGTCTTTGGAAGTGGCATCCCACAACATAACACAATGGCTCTATTAGAAAGAAAAATTCTTAAGTGGGTCCATATTTTTCTTACTTGCCCAACATAATTTATATACTAGGCAGAAATCATCGGTAGAGGTGTAATCGAGCCGAGCCGAGCCGAATTTTAACTTATTCAGGCTTAGTTTGATATATTTTTTTTTTTTCCGAACTTGAATTTTGGATCGAGTTTGAAAATCATGTTCAAACTCGATTCGTTTAACCTCGAGCCGAACTTGACTCGACTCGAGTTTGGCTCGTTAATAAATTATAATTGAGTTAAGTTCGAATTAAAGTTCGACTCGTTTTGAAATTCGTTTATAATTTATTAAAATACTTAATTTTCTAAGTATTTATTTCTAATAAAATAACTATAACAAATATACTTAAAACTAACATAAAAGTAAAATCATCCAATTAGTGAAAAAAAAATTCAATCATAAAATTGAGTATCACATGTATTACAAAAATATTAATTAATAAAAAAAATATTTTTAAAGGTTAGAATATTAGATTATCTAAAAAAGAAATAGTAGATTATATTAATTAGGAGAATATATATTTTAATCAAATTGAATTATCAAAAAGTTTATAAAAATATTAAATTATATTTTTTGAAATGTCAAAATTATTAAGTTAATAATAATAATAATAATCAAACTGTTCACGAATTTATTAATCGAATTGTTCGCGAACCTGTTTACAAGCTTATAATTAAGCTGTTCACGAGTCTAATCGAGCCGAGTTTAACTTTACTTAAGCTCGGCTCGTTTATTTATCGAACTTTAAAATAAGGCTCAAATTTGATTCGTTTATAAAACGAACCGAATGCGAACAAGTTTTTATCGAGCCGAACACCAAACCATTCGCAAACGGCTTGACTCATTTACATCCCTAATCATTGGTTGCTTCGGTAACATTAATTTTATCTTAAGCTAAAAAAAAAACCCTCATAATTTCAAGGTTTCTTTGCAAAACATAATGTTAAGTTCATAAAAAAAAAAATTGGTAAAGTATATTTGGTTTTTTATTTTAAAACAAATAAAAGTATATTTTGTTTATTTTTATTGTACTGTTATACACAATGTCGAATGCTGGCTTAGAGACATTTGAATATTTTTAAATCTTGAATTGAAAATTGAAGATATATAGTATATTTCTTTATTTTCTTTATTTTTTTTTTTAATTATCAAACTATTTTTGAATTAATTTGTGCATATGGATAAGTCTTATTTTCAAGTGAATCTAATAATTTTACACCACACCCCTAATCATCGGGTTGCTTCGGTAACATTAATTTTACCTTAAGCTAAAAAAAAAACCTCATAATGTCAAGGTTTCTTTGCAAAACATAATGTTAAGTTCATAAAAAAATTTGGTAAAGTATATTTGGTTTTTTATTTTAAAACAAATAAAAGTATATTTTGTTTCTTTTGATTGTACTGTTATACACAAAGTCGAATGTCGGCTTAGAGACATTTGAATATTTTTAAATCTTGAATTGAAAATTGAAGATATATAGTATATTTCTTTATTTTCTTTACTTTTTTTTTAATTATCAAACTATTTTTGAATTAATTTGTGCATATGGATAAGTCTTATTTTCAAGTGAATCTAATAACACATTCTTTGCTTGACTTCTTTTTAAATCAATTTTACATTTGACTGAATCAATATAAAATTAACCTCTTAAATATTAACTGATTGCGGGTTCACATTTTGTACTATTTTAATTATATTTTTTTTAAAAATATTTTTAATATACGTGGATTATTGTTATTAATTTTTTATTAAATTTAAATATTATTTTTTGAAAATTTTGAGTATTAATATAAAAAATATAGATGGGAAATTTATTACATATGGACCAATTAAAATAATAATGAAAATATATTATATGTATTGTTTATATAAATTTTAATTAAAGCTTACAGAAACACAATAAAATAAGAAAAATTGATAAAACAATTTCATATAAATTTAATTTTTAAGAGACTTACTTGAAATATAACGAAAAATTTTTTAATAGAGAAAAAAGCAAAAAAAAAAAAAAAAATAAATAAATAAGGAAAGAAAGGAAAAACAAAAAAAGGAGCATGCATAGGTTATTCGGTCAGTGGTCTCCAAGCAGCAAAATCAATTATTCCTGCCAAGCACTGTAAAATTACAAAGGGAGAATGAAATGATGGCAGAACGCAGTGCTTAACTAAATACACCAGGGCAAAAAGGGCACCAAACATGGAAGAGGGCTTATTTGCCAGAGAAAAAAACAAAAATAGTAAGTATAAAAGGGTAAGTGGACCCATACTTATAAGATAAATACAATAAACCCAGATAAGAGAAAGAGATCCATGAATATTGGTAAGGGCAAAAAAGTCAGGAGCTAAATGGATTTACACATGGAGCCACAAACGGCACCGTTTTGCAAGAGGGGTATTAGCAAGTCGTGGGCAAGAATGTAATTGCATAAAGAGGAATGAGCACTGTTACGGTGAACAGTGTCCACCACTCGGTTTTAATGTATTTATATAGATATATATATATAAAGGCTATGAACTTCAAGAGTTAGTTCGGTTATGAGTGGTTTTATTCTTCAACTTACCTATTATGAGTTCCATTTTTTAGATTAAATGATAAATGATTAAATTTTCTTTTTTGATTCCTCTAAATTCTATGTGGAAGATGTCTTGTATTGAATAAAAAAAAAAATTAATTCGTAATATCACTTTAGTGCCTAAAAAAATTAATAAGAATATGATATGATTAATAAGTAATAATCCAATATAAATAGAGATAGAACTTATGATTTTTATTTTTTTAGTTCAAAATCTTTTATCATTATATTAAAATCTTATTAGATTTTGTAATAAGTTTGATTTGAAATTGTCTTCTCTTAAAACATAGAACATATAGGTCTCATTGGTTTTGAAGGAAATAATTCAGTTTTTTCAAAATATATTTCTAAGAAAATATTTTCTAGAAGGAAATTATTGTCAACTAAATAAGACAAAAAGAAAAGAAAAGAAAAGAAAAAAGATGGTACAAAATAAATTTATAAAGTCATGGTGGTTTGATGTTTTAAGTTTATAAAATTTGGGTCATTCATGGTGGTTTGATGTTTTAAGTTTATAAAGTCAAGTACAAACTTGAGCTTGGTGCAAAATAATAAAAAAAAAAAAGTACAAACTTGAGCCATTTTCTACTCCTGGACTGGGCCTTCAAGTGAACTATCACAATGGGGTTGAGACTTAAGAGCCACTCTAGGCACTTTACAAAATTTGATTTCTATTAAATTATCTTTAATTTTTTTTAGAGGGAATTGAATTACCTTTAAATCCTAAATTTAAACATAACTACATTCTTTTTTAGAAATTACAATTTTCCTTATTGAAAATAAAAATGCTTATAACAAAAAGTGTGCACTTTTATTAAATTATAGTGTCATTGAATTAATAGTTCAGTGATCGAGTATTTATCTTGTAATATAAGACGCATAGGCAGAACTATATTGTATTTAGTGAGGTGAATTCAACCCACTAAGCATACAAAAAATAAATAGATTTTATATATGTAAATTTTTGTGAATTTATTTTATTGACCCTCTTGAATATTTGTTTCTCCATTACAATTTGTACTTGAAAGTTCAAATACAGTAAATTAACTAGGGAGTGATTTCTCACATATTAGTTGGAAAAAGTGGAGGTTAATTAAATACCATACTTTTAAAGGCAATTACAATTTACAAGTGTAAAAAATATAAAACCTTTTGCCTTCATTTTTTTTTCTTTTTTATTCGGTAGTATCATAGTATCATGGACCAACTTTCATACACCGAAAATTAAACCTAAATCAATAAAAAAAAAAATAGCAAATTTCCTTACCAACCCGATTAACCCTTGAGTTCGCTTTCATGCTTTTTGATATTACATTTTATATATATATATATATATATATATATATATATATATATATATATATATATATATATTAACAATAAAGTTAGTCCAATGACCTAGTAATAACAATAATCAGTTTATCATTACAAATGGCTTCCAACATTAAGTATTGAAACAATATGACTACTCATTCTTCAATCTCAAAAGATAGGAATAACAATAATAATATTAACAATATTCATAATGCCATAGTTAAATCGAAAGGAAAGATTTTTAATAAAAATAATTTTTTTACTGGTGATTTTACCATGTATTCATACATCCCATAACTTATCTCAAAGTAAATCCTTCACTTAAGCTCAAATCACCTCTACAAACACAAGGCTCAAAGATTCTTGACTTGGCTGGTCAATAAATCAATTCTAGTTTTAACTTACCCTTCTAAAGGAAGATAGAAGAAAGAGATCACTTGGATTCTAGCTTAGCACTTAAGATCTTAGGATTTCTTTGAAGAAAAGAAAGAAATCAAATATTTTGAGAAGAAAAAGAAAACGCAATGTTAGGTAGCACATGACATCTTATATAGAGAGAAAAAGAATAAAGCATTAATTTTAGTGGCCGAAAAACTGATTAATGGTAGATGACTTGCATTTCTAACCACATATTTCCTGCAATACTGTTCATGAGTAGGTAGCTTATATTCTTAGTCATACAATTTTTGCAATACTATATAGGAGTAGGTTAGCTTGCAACCTCACCCATGTAGTCTCATGCAACTCGTAAATAATAACCTTAAACTCGTTTATTGTTGTAAAACTCCACTCGACTTCGAGTCACTTAGTTCACTTCACATCTCAATAGGCATTTATCTACCTTGATACCGAGCCTCTCGACTCGTCTCTCTTATACTCTGCTCCTTGCTTCGCTTTTTTAATACCAAGCTCGCCTTTTTTCTATTCATTGAAGCTCTTCGCTTCTCTCTTATCGAGCTCATCTGCTTTCATATTTATACATCAAGACTTTATTCTCATCAGTGAAGTTAATCCTTTCCATCGTAGGTTGCCTTCACTAACGAACCTCATTCTTACCTTCGAACTGTGCCTCACCATGACTAAAAAATCTTAAACAAACTTCAACTTAACAGATACTTGAAATATTAATACTGTTTATTTATTGAATTAGATCAATCTTAAAAAAAAATTTATTACAAGTATCAAGGATTCGGCGTATTTCATCTTTGTAAAGCAATAATGTCCTCAAGAATTTTGCTACCAATAGAAAACTTTTTAAAAGAAACTTGATTATGCTCACAAGAGAGTTTTTCAAAGGAGTTTTTCAAATTTGCTAATTGAGTCAGGAGTTTTGCATTTTTTTTTTTAAAGTTTATCAAAACTTGGTTTTATTTCTTTAAAAAGTTCCTAATGCTCATTTTTCTAATTGCACAAATTTCTTTTTAAAACTAAATTCTCCTTTGTAATGTTCATAAAATTTTTCATTAAATCATCAAATACATCTTACAATTCATCAAATGTATACGGTTTACAATTTACCTCAATTTCTTCTTGCTCATCCTTTTGTGCCATGAGACATATGTTAGCTCTCTTATCTTCTTCATCCTTCGATGATTCTTCTTCACTTGAAGTGTCACTACCACTCTAAGCCACATAAGCCTTATTTTTCTTTAGGTATCTTCTTTCTTTCTTGTCCTTCTTCTTCTTATGCTTAAGAAGAGGACACTCTTGCCTTATATGATCTGATTTCTTGCATTCATAGCAAATCACCTAATTTTTTTTCTCTTCCACTTGTTTTTCCTTATCTTTGTTGAAGCTTTTCTTCTTGTATTTATCTTTGGAGATGAACTTGTTAAACTTACTAAACCTTCTAGCAATAAGTAGCATCTCTTGCTCATCATCTTCACTAGAGAATTCTTTATTTTCCTTTAATGAAGCCTTTAGAGCAATGAACTTTTCTTTCTTTGAAATGCTTTCTTTCTCCTTTTCCCTTGTCTTTTCCTCTTGTTCTTCTTCATTTCATAAGTGATAAGATTTACAACCAATTTATTAGGAATCAATGAACTCAAATTCTTAGATTTATCAATTGCATCCGCCTTTGAATCATACTTCTCTGGCAAAGACCTCAACAGTTTAGTAATTAGCTCTTTTTATGTGAAGGACTTCTCAAGGCCTTTGAGATCATTCACTATAGTAGTGAACCTCTTGTACATCTCCGCCACCGTTTCATCATTTTTCATGGTGAATTTCTCAAAACTTGTGGTGAGCATATTCAATTTAGAGTCTTTCACTTGGTTAGTGCTTTTGTTAGTCATCTTTAACACGTTCCATATTTCTTTTGCTATTTCACAAGCTGAAACTCTACTGATTTCAATTTCATTAAATGAGCAAAAAAGCAAATCCACAGACTTGTCATTCAATGCCAACTTCTTCTTGTCATCAGTGGTGTAGGTGGAAGGATCCTTGGGCTTATTTGAGTTTTCCTCTATTGGAACATATAGGCCTTTCTTTACCACTTCCCAAAGGTTGTATCCTTCAGACTTCATATGGAACCTCATTCTAACCTTTAATTGATTGTAATTTGTACCACAAAATAATGGAGGTCTTATGCTACAATCTTCTCATACGTCCATTTCTCCTAAATCCTCGATTTAGGGTTCCACTAATCTGGGTTTGCGCCCAAAAGCCTTTACACTTGTAGTTGAACTAGGATTTCGCCCTTTACACTAGATTTCTGAGATTTCACCCAATATTTAAACAATTACAAGAGATTTTAAGGTTTAATGTGTCTCAAGACTTACATAAAACTATTACAAAGATGAGAGATTGAGCTTAATAGCTTTACAAAGAGTGAATACAAAAAGTATGTGAGTGAGAACAATGTGTTCTAAAACAGAGCAATAGAAGAGTTTATATTTGAAGCTTGATATTCACTTGGAAGCACTTAGAATTAGTTAATATTCACTTAGGAACAACACTCATATATGTCTTCAAATTAGGTTCAAAAATATGGTTGTTCTAAAGTGATAGTGACAATTATATGCTCCCACGTCATCTTCAACGGCTAAAAATCTCTGCAGATTTTGTTTGAAAACAATAGGTAACTTACGTTACTTTCGTTACTTTGCTCTGCAATGTTGGTGACTTCTAGGTAACGTTCGTGAATTTTCTCTCTGGATTGGAAGTGCCAATTTGATCCTCGAAGGGTAACTTTCGTTACAAATTGCTAATGAGTGTTCCCTTAGCTTGACTACTTTGGTGAGTAATGCTGATGAATTACTTGAATCGTTAGTGAAGTGCAACAGTAATGAGCATGAATTTGTTCTCTAGATCAAATTCTTGAAATTTAATTATAAGTAACATTCGTTAAGATTCATGAACGGGTATTACCACCTGCATATCAGCAAAAGACAGCTCACTACTAGAAAGTTGAATTTTAGCAACTAAAATTTGAGACTACATATACACAGTCGCAAATTTGCGACTAAATAGTTACTAATTTTTCAGACTTCATAATAGCTCGAAAACTGATCCGGAACCCTCAGAAACTGACCCGAAAAGCCCCGAAAAGCAAACCGAAGCCTGAAATTCGAGGGGACTCGTGGACGTTCGGGAGAAGCATCGGCGCAACCGCGAGAGCATCTCACGGACGCCGTAAGGAGCGTCTGCGGACGATCCAGGTGCTCCGTAGACGCCGCGTGTCCTCTAGCTCGTCCACACTGACGCGTGTCAGTGACAGACGTCAGCCCCGTACTGACACGTCAGTCGAAAGCGTCGGCGAGTCTGTTGGGATGTCTGGTGCGTCCGTCGCCACTGTTTCTAGCAGACGCACGTGAATTACACGTGCGTCTGCCACGTTCTGTCGCAACCCTTCACCTTTTTGTGAAATTCTGAATTTACCCTTACCTTTTTTTGCTTTTTGGACCCTTTTTGGTCTTTTCACTCCACTCGATTTTCCTATAAATACCCCCCTTCCACTTCACTTCAAAGGACACCTTTGAGCTCTTGTTGATTGCTATCCAATTGCTCTCTTCTCTCTCTCTCTAATTAGTTTTCTTAATCATCAATTAATTAAAAATAAATTTTAATTAATTAATTAAATTTTCAATTAGTTTTAATCTCAATTAGTTAATTAATTAAAAATTAATTTTAATTAATTAATTAATTCTTTTTAATTAGTCTCCACCCACTTTAAATTAATTAATTAATTAAAAATCAATTTTGATTAATTAATTAATTTTCCAATTAGTTTTCATTCAACTTGATTAATTAATCCTTTTAATTAATTAAAGTTGGATAATTAAGCAACCAAGTCACCAAATTAATTCCTTTTTCAAAACCAAAACCGATAAAACTGTGTTTCGGTTCGGAAAATCACTCTGCTCACTCAAAATCCCCCCAAAAAGAAGGTACATCATCTTCTCTCACCAACCCCCAATCACCCCAAATTAAATCAAATCAATCTGACCAATTCCTAAACCCTTCCACCTCACAGTGGAACGAACTACGTGGATTTTGATCCCCATTCAGTGGGGTACGTAGGCACACTTGGAATCTAAATCCAAGTCTCAAATCCAAATCCCAATCAATCCCCTTCCCCTTTTATTTTT
>CATKHJ010095019.1:0-10371 GCA_949750685.1 Vernicia montana | reverse complement strand
TATATATATATATGAAAGAATTTTTTCACCTACAAAGGTTCAATTATGCCTTAAAATAATGATTCAAATTTGAGTCATTTTATATTTAAAAAATATATTTTTTAGAATTTAAATAATTAATTTTTTATTAAAAAAATATTTTTCAAAATTTAATTTATTAAACAGATTACACGGGTCAACCCGTATAACCTAGTTAATAAATATGTCCATATTTAGATTTAATTTTTTGATACGATCAGTTAAACAGGTCATGTTCGAATTAACAATTTTTGTATTATACAGGTGTTTTGATACGACATAGTTATACACGATATGACATGAATTGCCAGCGCTAACACTAATTGCTATCTTTCCAAGTAATTTCCAATAATTAATTCGGTTTCCATTCTTTTGAAATCGATTAGAAACTTTATTAATTATTGATCTTCTCCTTGAGCTATATCTATCTTCAATTTCTCAAATAGTAAATCATAGTTTAAATTAAACAAAACTTTAGATTAAATTTCAACAAATTTAACTTTAAAAGTTCAACCTCTTATAGCCATTGATGTGAGTAGGACAAAATCCGAACCCACACTGAGTATATTCCGAACTAGATGAACCTGGTTGAACTTGCAAAACAGAGTTAGAGAGGTCAGGCGAATCGCCTGGGCGAACTCTCCGATGCTAAAGTCAGTAGGTGATTGTTCTTAAAGAAAAAAGAAAGCTTTTTAGTGTTTAGAATGCGTAACCTGGTATATGAAGTCTCTAAAAGCTTTTATAGTAGGACCACTAAGTGTCCAAGTAGTGGGATAACGACTTCCTATTATTTAGGAAGTGGAGAACGTGGTGGAGATGCGGGGACTGTTTTCGAGGATCATCCCTATGTTGATCTAGCAATCTACACAGATACTCGGTAGCATGGGCAGAACTCGTCTAGGCGATCCTTAGTTGACTATGTGTAATAGGTCATTCTGGTGTTAGGCGAACTCATAGTTCGCTTAGGGAGGCTCGTTCGGATTGACATGCATCACAGGTCCCCCCACCAGTGATGAGTCAAAGACTCGGAACCAACTTATTTCTTAGGCGAATGTATACCAAGCGCGAATCTTTTAATTTCCCGCCCAATCTTAAAATTGAAAAGACAGCAGTTGCAGAGACCCTTCACCTCTATTTGCCATGCGTCCCTAGTAGAATGCTCTAGAAACCCTTCGGTTACCGGGCCCCTTCCTATAAATAAGGCCTCCTAACACCGGTTGGGCTCTTTCACCAATCTTTCACCATTTTTTTGTACTTTTTTAATCCTGTTTCTCTTTGAATCCTTCAAGGAAGTTCGTTGGAGCATCCTAAATCCTTTTCTAGTAAGTTTCTTCACTAATTCTTTTTCATTGTTCTTTTTATTTTCAATTTCTGTTGAAACCCAGCTAAGATACCCAAAAATGAGTGACATTGAGGATTCTCAAAACAACTCTCGAGAGCGCTCTAGCTGTAGTGACTCCACGGTGTCAGATCACTCTCGAACACCATCTGCCGATTCTATATATATATATGAATCACCGCCCCCACCCCCCCTTTTGCAAGTGGTAGCCCCTGTTAGTACTCCTCAGAGCATTAATCGCTCAATATAGAAAGGTGGACGATTTGCGATTACTAAAAAGGGGTCAACTATTATACCCCGATCTACTAATACACAAAATAAGAAACCCGAACCCCATAGGGTACAAAAGACATTCACTAATGAACTATTAGCCGAACACCTTCCATCTATCAGGAGCAAATATAATATTCCTCTAGAATATGATCTTAGGATCCCGAACCTTGGGATTCTTGCCAATCAGAAATTAGGCGATCTAGATAGGCTGGTGTATGTAGATGATTTGGAGTCCGGCCTCAGGTTCCCTGTTCATCCTTTATACCAAGCCGTACTGGAGGAATACAAGATACCTATCTGCTAGCTCCACCCGAACTCTTGGAAAGTACTAGCTGGTCTAAGGATCGTAGGAGAAATAGAAGGGTATGAAGTTACAAGTAGGGTGGTAAGGGAGCTGTACCCTTTGGTGGCCCGAAAGGGGTTTGAACACTTCAGTTTTTAAAATGAGAAGAAGAAATTCCTCCTTCCTTCTTCTCTCAAGAACTGGAAGAACAAATTTTTTATAGTATCCCATAAAGGGGGATGGGGCGATCTGTCGAACTCTTGGGTTGAAAATCCCACTATACTTCCATCGAGCAGGTTACCTAGCCTGTCTCCATCGGAAGAAAAGAGTGTTACTGCTCTTAGTAGCCTTGTACCCATATCGGGATCACAGCTACTCCATGAATACTTCTTTGGTGACCTTACTAAGAAGTCCAAATCCAACCCTAAAGTAGCTGACTGATCTGTTGGTACTACTCAATTCATTAATTTCATAACATTATATGCTTGTCACATCACCTAACCAATGTTCTCTCTCCTTATTATAGAGATGAAGTCCGTAGCACAGCTGATGAAGGAGAAACGGGAGAAAGAGAGAAAGACTAAAGAACTTAAAGCCAAGGGTATGGCTGAAAGTTCCAAGTCTAAAGCCTCCCTGCTATTACCCCTCTCCTTATTACCCAAGAGGTGGCTCCCACTGTCCCTCCCAAAACAAAATCTGTCGAGGGTGGTGTAAAGAGATCTGCCCTCGAAAGTGTCAGTGGGCGACTGAAGAGGCTTCGTCCAGCTGCGGATGAACCATCTCTAAGCGAGCTGACCAATTTTACTGAGGTGGCCACTAGAAAATATGGCGAGAGAGCCTCTGTTCGTGATCCATCTATTGCCATTGATATAATGTGATCGGTGCAGCTCCCCGCCGATGACAAGCTTATGGCCAATCTAACAAATGTCGAGCTTGCCGGATCGGCTTATGGATATCTACTGGAGGTATATGTCGTTCACTGTCTTTCCCCATATTATTATAATTTTCACTGATTCCTTTGACTTCTTGGTTGTGCAGACCTCCCGTATTCTCTTCGAGCTTCGCCAGAGGATGAGAACACAGAAGGAGGATTCAAAGGCCGAATGGGCCCATGTCAAGGAGGAGTTAGAGAAGAAGTTCATTGCGAAGATCGAGCAGCTTCAGTAGTCTCACCAAAAAGCTATAGAAGAAGAAAAGGCAAAGTCCATTGCTATGGAGTCCGACCTCCTGGGCCGGGTGACTGCCTTGCAGTCTGAGCTGGAGGAGAAAAAGAGAGAGAAGCAGAACCTTGAAGGGGAGAATCATCACCTGGTCGGGGAGCTTCAGAAGGAGAAAGAGGCTCGGGAGAAAGATTTGGGACTGATGGCTAGCAAGCTTATCTCATATCAAGATAAGGTGTTAGCCTCGGTGTGCAGCAAGTATCCCGAGCTCGATTTTGACTTTGTGGAGGAGATATACCCTAATGAAGAAAGGGATATCGAGGGGTCCGGGGATATTCTTCTATCCCCTGGGATTGAGAATATTCCTCCTCTCCCTTCGAAAGAGTTTGTTATTCCTCCACTTCCACCTACAGGCGATGATCGCCAACCCCCATCCACTGAAGATCCTCCTCTTTCAATCGCCGATTATGGCGTTCTTTCTGTAGATAATAGAAATGATGTAATAAATCAGGCGTAGAAGGCCTTGTAAGCACTTGATTAATTAATGAAAAGTAATTTTTAATTCTAATTTTGCCTTTTCTTTTTCATGTTATGAACAATTTATGTATATATATATATATATATAGGAAGTCTTGGGCGAACTTCGAGTTCGCCTATTCCTTTTATTTTTGAAGGTATAGGAAGTCTTGGGCGAACTTTGAGTTCGCCTATTCCTTTCAGTTTTGAAGATATAGGAAGTCTTGGGCGAACTTTAAAGTTCGCCTATTCCTTTCATTTTTGGAGATCATATACACAGTAAGTCTTAGGAGAACTTCGAGTTCGCCTATTCCTTTCAGTTTTGAAGATATAGGAAGTCTTGGGTGAACTTTAAAGTTCGCCTATTCCTTTCATTTTTGGAGATTGTATACACAGGAAGTCTTGAAGTTTGCCTATTCCCTGGAGCAGCTTCTCTACTTTATAAGTAACAAAATAAATAACAAATTGGAGCATACAAAATTGGAGAACTCTAGATTTCAATCTTATCCAGATTAGGGTTTTATTAATATTCTGAAATACAAAAATAACTTGAATCTCGTAAATCATGATAATAATCAATATATGCCTTCAGGTGATGAACATATTACAATTAAAGATTAACTGAATACAAAAAAGAATCGAAAAAGCTAAGGTAGAGAGGATTGATCTGTTACTGATAGTAGATCCTCAAATTGTCCGAATTCCATGTTCGGGGAAGAACATTACCATGGCGATCTTCCAATTTGTATGCCCCAAGTCCAATGACTTTTGCTATTTTGTAGGGGCCTTTCCAGTTAGGTTGTAATTTACCTACGCCTGTATTACCCCTAACGATCTCTGTTTTCCTAAGGACCATATCGCCTTCTTTGAAAATCCTTTCCTTAACTCGGCGATTGTGATACTTGCCTGCTCTCTGCCTGTAAGCTATGGTTCTTTCATAAGCAAGGTCCCTTTTCTCTTTTAGCAAGTCTAGGTTGACTCTTAGTTCTCTTTCTTGATCAATCTTCCTTGCTCGCTCTGTCTTAAAACTTGGCAGGCTGATCTCCATAGGTATTACTGCCTCTAAACCATAGGTGAGGGAGAATGGTGCTTCACCTGTAGGTTCTCTTGGTGTAGCTCGGTAACTCCAAAGAACACTGTACAATTCGTCAGCCCAGTGTCCCTTCCTTTCATTCAGTCTTTTCTTTAATCCCTGTAAGATAATTCGGTTCGCCGCTTCAATTTGTTCGTTAGTTTGAGGATGAGCCACCGAAGTAAACCGAAGATCGATATGGGCAAAATTGAATTGCTTGCCATTATATGAAATTATGGTCTCTGGAATTTCGAACCTGCAAATCACAGACTTAAAGAAAAAACTGGTTATATTCTTCTGTGTGATCCTCGCTAGAGGTTCAACTTCAATCCATTTGGTGAAATGGTCAATTGCTACGACGAGGAATCTCGTCTGTCGAACAGAAGGTGCGAATGGGCCAAGGATGTCTATTCCCCACTGTTGAAAAGGCCATGCACAACCAATTGGGGAGAGTTCTCTAGAAGGTTGTCGAGGAACTGTCGAATGCTCCTGACATTTAACACATATGTGAACCATCTCCTCAGCATCCTTCTTTATAGTAGGCCAAAAATACCCCTGTAGTAGCGTTTTCCTAGCAAGGCTAGAGCTCGCCTCGTGAGCTCCATAAATCCCCTCATGGATCTCTCTCAAAACATAGTCACCATCTTCGGTTCGGATGCACTTTAACCAATGATGGGTTTTGGATCGGCGGTAGAGATCATCCTTATACCAGTTGTATTTCTTTGATCTTTTTATTACTCGTTGTGCTTCTACTCTTTTCTCTGGCAGTATCCCTTTGGAGAGATACTGGATGATAGGGTCCATCCAACTTCCTTCCTAGTCTACAGGCAACATTGGCGTTATCTCTGTTGTGGCGAATTTTTGAATTGCCAATGGGATATTTTTTAAGATTGCCTCTCTGCCTACAGCCGCTGATTTAGCAATCTCATCAGCTCTCTCATTTTCAGCCCTAGGAATCTGTTTAATTACCCAACTACCGAACTGTCCTCCTTCTAGGAGAGCCTGTTTGGTGAGCTCCATATATTTCTTTAAAAATGCCTCTTTCATAGCGTAATTGCCATCAGTTTGATTAACAACTAGCTGCGAATTACTATAAATTATCAGGTGTTCCATCTTTATTTCCCGAGCTAATGAAAGATCAGTCAGTAGTGCTTCATATTCTGCTGCATTATTGGAAATCGAGAAGTCCAATTTTACAGCATATTCAATAATCACCTTTTGTGGCCTTTTCAAAACTATTCCGATGCCCGATCCTTCTGAGCTCACAGCTCCATCGACGAACATCTCCCATACTTCTTTTTTCTCTGGCGGAGATTCCCCTTCCAATGGCGCGAGTTTAGCCACAAAGTCTGCTAAAATCTGGCCTTTCATAGCCCTTCTCGGCTCATACAAGATACCTAAACTACCAATTTGAACTGCCCATTCTGCTATTCTACCTGAGGTTTCTGGTTTCTAAAGGATTTTCCTGAGTGGTAAATCCGTTCGAACAATGACCTGATGTGCCTTACAATAATGCCTTAATTTTTGGGAAGCCATGAAGAGAGCTAAGGCATGCTTTTCAAGGGTTGGATACCAAAGCTCAGCGTCCTACAAAACCCTACTGAGATAGTAGATAAGTCGTTGTTCACCAGATTCTTCCCTGACTAATACCGCTATAATGGTTTCAGCGGTTGTGGATAGATACAAATATAAATCTTCCTCTGGGATCGGACGGCTAAGTAGTGGGGGGGTTGTTAGGAATTTCTTCAACTCCTCAAAAGATCTCTGGCACTCTTCTGACCATTCAAATTTCTTTAAATTCTTGAGGGTTTTGAAGAAAGGTTGGCATTTCTTAGCTGAACATGAGATGGACCTTCCCAATGATGAAACTTCTCGAATATTGGTGGGTGAGTTCATCTTTAATATTGCATCTATCCTGTCTGGATTTGCCTCAATTCCCCTTTGAGAGACCATATATCCCAAGAACTTCCCCGCCGGTGCTCTAAAAACACACTTCTCTGGGTTCAACTTCAAATTATAGGAGCTTATGATCTTCAAAATCATTTCAATGTCCTTGGGATGATCTACACTCCGTCTGCTCTTTATGATCATATCATCGACGTAAACTTCCATGTTTTTACCAATCTGCTCTTTAAACATGTGGTTGACTAGCCGTTGATATGTTGCCCCAGCATTTTTCAACCCAAAAGGCATCATCCTATAACAATAAGTACCTTGATTAGTTACAAAAGAGGTCTTCTCCTCATCAGATCTATGCATCCGAATCTGATGGTAACCTGCCTTTGCATCTAAGAAGGAGTATAGTTCATGACCAGTAGTGGAGTCTACCAACTAGTCAATACTAGGTAAAGGATAGTTATCCTTAGGACAGACTTTATTCAGATCGGTGAAATCAACACACATCCTGAACGTACCGTTAGGTTTCTTGACCAAAACAACATTGGCTAACCATTCCGGATAGTATATCTCCCGAATCACCCCAGCTTCTAACAATTTTTGAACCTCTTCTGCAATAGCAATCTGTTTTTCTGTAGAATGTTTTCTCTTTTTTTGAACTACTAGACTGATCGCCGGATCAATGCTGAGCTTATGGGTGATGACTTTTCTACTCACGCCTGCCAAGTCCCGAGTATCCCACGCAAAAGAGCTAGGATTCTCTCTTAATACCCGAGAAATTTCTGCCTCAACCTTGGCATCTAACGAAGCCCCGATCTGTACTTCTCTCCCCTCTTCAACCCTAACCTTCATTGTTTCTCCACCCGGTTCGGCTTATCCTTCCTGCCCGAGCCCTTTGGTTGTTTTATCTGTAAAGTTGGGAAGACCCCTTTTAAAGCATTTAAGTAGGTCTTCCTAGCGGTTTCTTGACAACCCTTTATTACTGCCATTCCCCCTGATGTGGGTATCTTCATTGTCAAATATCTTATGTAGGTCACTGCACAAGTGTCATAAAGAATTGGTCGCCCGATAATAGCATTGTAAACAAAAGGAATATTGGCCACCATGAATTCTGCCTTGATCTCCTTTGTGATATCACAGTCACCAAGCTCCACATCTAACATTACCGACCCATCCACTGGCACGGCCTTTCCTCCTAATCCAACTAGAGGGGTCGCTACAGGTTCCAGGCTCTTTTATGAGAGACCCATCATTTTAAAAACGGCCAGCGTGATCATATTGACCGAACTTCCATCATCTACCAACATTCGCCTGACAAGAAAATTGTTAAGGTATCCCGAAATGACCATTGCATCATTATGTGGGGCGATCACCTTGCCCCTATCGTCTTCTGAAAAAGTTACAGGACCAAATGATTTTTCTATAGCTCTGGATGAGCTAACCGAATACACATCTCTCACCGCCATTTTCCTATTAGTTGAACTGTCTCCTCCTAAACTTTCCCTAACTATGATGTGTATTTCACCCAATATTTCTTTTCTCTGCTTTTTCTGTTTAGGTTCTTGAGGTTCAGTCCTCTCCCGAGATCGACCTCTTGGTTCCCTATCTCTATCTTGGCGAACAAATCACCTAACCCCAGGGACACCCTTCTGTATCAATTTTTTGATTTTCTCCTTCAAGTACCAACAGTCTTCGGTGTCATGTCCCTTATCTCTATGGAACTGACAGTACTTGCTATTATCTCTCCTACCTACCGAAGAGCTGCTCATCTTCCTAAGCCACTGAACCCTTTCACCAGTGTCCTTTATCCACATCAAGACATGTGTTCTAGCTTGGATAAGGGGGTAAAGTGCTTGTCCCTCATGTCTGGCCCATAATTTCTTCTGCTTCCTACTTCATTATACCCCCTGGATTGATATGGGCGATCATCCTGGCGATCTCCTTGTCCTCTAAATGACCCTCATTCTTTCTTCTTTTGTCTTTGGTCAAAATCTCTCATCCCATCATCAATCCTGATGTGCATATGTGCGACTGTCATCAAAGCTGATATAGTCTGTGGGGGATTGGACAACAGTTCCTTCCTCAAATCATGATTAGAGGTTCCATTCAACATCGCCGTGTAGGCTATATCCCTGTTCAAATCTTCAATCTGGATTGCTTCTCTATTGAAGCGCTCTACATACTTCCGAAGATTCTCCCCCTCTCTCTGAATTATAGCAAGCAGGTCGGTAGAGATCTTTTTGGGTGTGATGGAAGCTATGAATCTAGCCTGGAAAAGGTTGGACAGTTGTGGAAATGATGTAATAGATTTTGGTGGTAAGGTTTGGTACCAGTCTTGGGTGAGGCCTTTTAGTGTGGTTGGGAAGAGCTTGCATAAGACGTGGTCTAAATGTGTTTGGGTGTTAATAATGGTTCAGTATTTGTGTACATGGCTCTTAGGGCAAGTGGTCCCATCATAAGATTCCATGTAGGTGGGGATTTTGAATTTTAAAGGATAGCTCGTTGTAAGAATACTATCACAGAAAGGGGAATCCGTTCGTAGGGCCAAGTCTATTTCATTCACCCTAATGCCAATTTTTCCAACAATCTCGCGAATCTTCATCTCTAGCCGTGCAGGGCTATCTTTCTCCTCAGGTTCGCCATCGGACCAAGGTTCGTCCTGATCAACCTGAACGACCCTATCCAGACCCTCAACAGGGATTGCCTGAGAAGTGTTGTTGGAACGATTTGCCACAACTTGCTTTCCCTTTTCTCTGATTCCAGAAGCATATTGTGGAGTTGGTAGGGCGGTAGCTGGAGGTTGTTGGTTTATGGCTTGTTTTAGCTCTTTAATCTGGTTAGTGAATTCAGTGAAGGCATTGAAAAGCAATTGTACAGTTGCAAGGCTGTTCAAATCTGGGGTAGGGTTATTCAAGTTGGGTATTATTGAAGGGATCTGATAGTTATCATGTTGGGTGTCGTCATTCTCAGAATGCAAACGGAAAAGGTTAAGTCCTAAGCCACCATTACTGGAACTAGGATCCATGGAAATTAAAGGAGCAAAACTAGGAACTTGAAGGTGTGTTCCACGCTCACCGTACCAAATGATGTGAGTAGGACAAAATCCGAACTCACACTGAGTATATTCTGAACTAGATGAACCTGGTTGAACCTGCAAAACAGAGTTAGAGAGGTCAGTTGAACCGCCTGGGCGAACTCTCCGATGCTAAAGTCAATAGGTGATTGTTCTTAAGGAAAAAAGAAAGCTTTTTAGTGTTTAAAATGCGTAACTTGGTGTATGAAGCCTCTGAAAGCTTTTATAGGAGACTGTCTTGGGGAGCAAGTCCCTAAAATGTAGGATCACTAAGTGTCCAAATAGTGGGCTAACGACTTCCTATTATTTAGGAAGTGGAGAACGTGGTGGAGATGCGGGGACTGTCTTCGAGGATCATCCCTATGTTGATCTGGCAATCTACACAGATGCTCGGTAGCATGGGCAGAACTCGTCTGGGTGATCTTAGCCTCTATCTGGGCGATCCTTAGTTGATTATGTGTAATAGGTCATTCTAGTGTTAGACGAACTCCTAATTCGCTTGAGGAGGCTCGTTCGGATTGACATGCATCTGCCATCAAATCTCTCTTTTCTGTAATTTCCTTTTAGAAACAAATAAAGTGCATGGAGTATCAAGATGTGTTTTTCCTATAAAAAATTCTATAAATAGAGTTAATTTAAGTTGGTTGACTTGGACACACCCAAACGAAGAGATAAGAGATTTTCTTACATATTGTGAGAAATAGTGGCGTTTTATAGAGATAAGAGATTTTCTTACATATC
>CATKHJ010095017.1:0-13866 GCA_949750685.1 Vernicia montana | reverse complement strand
ATAATGGAGTGAAAATAAATTAATCACGTAACTAGTTTTTATCAAAAGTTATTTAGAATTTTTTTTTTATCATTTTTCAAATAATTTTTTTAAAAGTAAAACTAGTTATTACATTAATTTATTTTCACGTTATTATATTTTTTAAAATTTTTATAGAATGTACTTATTCAATATCACAATTAATTATTTTTAAATTTTTATCATATATTCTAATAATATAATTAAATTTTATTAATAATTACAACTATCGTTATATAAACTTATAAATAAAAAGTAAATGAAAAAAGTTAAATTATATATATATACACACACAAATATTTTGTGGATAAATATAAAATATAAGTTAAAAAAAAATGAAAAGGTAAAGATAAAAGAAGGACAAAAAAAGAAAAAAAATTAAAAAAAAAAGTGTAGAGAGAGAGAGATAACAAAGGTAAAAGAGATAAGGAGCGTTGACCTGTTTTAATAATATTAGAAGTATATCCGCACTTAAAAAAATATTAAATATTAATTTATATTTTTAACAAAAAAAAAATTAGAGTATATTTACACTTTATCCTTAAATATTACTTGCAGCGACATTGGATAAAAACCACTAAAAAGGTTGGTGGTGAAGTCTCTTATAAGCCTCCAATTTATGATATTAGTGCTCCTGATTTATACTTTCCATTGATGGCATCTCCTTGGGCATCAATGGAAAGTAAGTCTTTGTTATTTTACACATTGATATTATGAGTCTATTTTATTGAGAAAAATATTAATTAAAAATTATTTTAATATTTTTATTTAGAATTTAGAATCTTGAGATTATAATAATTAGAAATACATATTAAGCAAAAAACTTTAAATTTTTTTTTTATTATATTGACTCACTGAAATTATTTAAACATAAGAAATTTGGGAGGTTTCGATCTATACTTCCCCTTATAGTTAGATTGGTTGGCTAATTATGCCTTCTTTTAACAAAAAAAAATTCCGTATTAAGTGAGATTCCAACTCTAATATTCATTTTTAAAATAGTCTCATCTTATTATTAGACTAAAACACCAATACTTTTTTAAATTGTTTAAATTAAAGAGATCAATCATTAATTATATCATATTCATATTTCATTAATTTGTTCCAAAATTTCTTGTGAAAAAAAAAAATTAAAGTATCATAATTTTTATATACTTTTTAATTTCATTTGGCCTATTGACTCAAAATATCCTTAAGTTTTTGAACTTTTATAATTCTATCATATTATTATTTAAAAATAGATTATTATACCTTCAACTTTTAAAATTATTTATAATTATACCTTTAGACCAAAATTACTACTTTTAGCTTTCTATCTCCTAATGACATATGACATAAATTAAAATATATATGACATATTACTATTTAATTTCTCATATTTAGTCTAATTAATGTGTTCATCTCTTTTTTTTAAAACAAATTAAATGGTCCCTCACATTTATTTTTATTAACAAACTAGTCCTTCCATTTAAAATAACTAAAATTTTATGTTAAATAAATAAATAAAAAAAATATCTTTGTATATATTATAAAGTTATAAAACCTAATATACTATAGTCTCTCATTTTTTTATTTATTTCTTTTTGAATTAAAATTAAAATTAAATATTATTTTTTTAATTTTTTACCTTATTTTTTTTAAAAAAAATTATACTATATATTTTAAATAATAAAAAATATTTTTTTATTATAAATAACGAATACATTATCAAAAATATATATATAACCTTTCATTTTAATTATTTTGAAATGCATATATAATTTTTTCTCTTGAAATATAATTTTTTTATATTATTTGAATATATAATTATTTTTTTTAAATTAAAAAAAAAACAATTTCCAATGAATTAAAAACTAAAAAAAAATATTATCTAAATGATATACCAAAATTAATTTTGAATTTAATTAGACAAATTGAAAAAAAAAAAAGTCACTAATCAATTTGAATTTTTTTTTTTTATAATCAAAGGTATTTTAGTACTTTTACTATTAAATATGAATACTAAATAATAATATGTCATTTATATTTTTAATTCATATTAAATATTACTAGAAGAGAGAAAAAATTTAAAGTATTAATTTTGACTAAAAGTACAATTGTAAACAACTTTAGAAGTTTGAAATATAATAGTTTATTTTCAAATGATGGAGTAGAGTTATAAAAAGTCGAAAAGTTTAGGGTATTTTAGATTAATAGACCATTTTATTTTATAAGTGATTTTTTTCTCCAAAAAATATTATATACAATACAAATATCATTACAAATGTCAACAAATACTACAACCCAGTATGCTCAGGAAACAAATTCAAACAACCTGCTTACAAAGGCGAGATTCAAACTTGATCTTAGAGTTTCAGTCTTAACCATTTATGGTAGAACTCATTGACATATTTTATCAGTGATTAATCAACAATTATTCTATTCATTATTACTTTTTTCATATATTAGCATTCAGACTAATTATTTTGAATTTCCCATTAATAGTCTATATAATGTTGTAGGTTTAGCCCTGAAGCTTTAAGTGTGCAATTAACAAACGGTCTACTTTGCTGGTTATTTCAAGTCCTCCTACTTGAAGCAACCTTATACACATTAGGAGATGGAAATGTGCCTTTACTTGATGTCGTCGCCTACGGCGGATACAGGTTCGCTGCCGTGTCGGTGGCGGTTCTAGGGAGGATATTGGCTTGTAGATATTGTTTCTATACAGTCACATTGTGGGAATGCTTTTGTTTGGGAATTTTCTTTGTGAAGGTCATGAAAAGGATTTTAATTGCTGAGATGAGAAGTTGTGAGAAGGATTCAAGCAAACGCCACTATCTTTTGCTTTTAGTTGCTATTGTTCAAATCCCTTTGCTCTTTTGGCTTGGTAATGTTGGTGTTTGAGAATTGTAATTATTATTGCATTGATAGTAATTTTCTAATTCAATTTTTTTTTCTTTCCTATATCCATCAAGCCATTTATTTTCACCATTATAATAATAATTTGTAAGAATTTGATGAGAATTATTATAAAAAAAAAAAATTAGTAAAATAACTCTGTTATATAGCATATTATATTATTTTAGTCAATTTAATCTCATATAAATAAAAATATATATATATTATTAATAAGTTAACTCGAATTGAACAAAAGCTATGGCTTTAACAAATCTTAAAATTTACTATATGATTAATTGATTAAAAAATTAATTAGAATTGGAAAAAGTTCAAAATTGAAGTTTTTTTTTTTTGACAATTAAGCCTTAGTTTTATAGGAAAATTTTCCCTTTGCGATTAATTAGTCAATCAATAATACATTTAGTATTGATAAAAAAAAATAATGAAAATAATACAAACTTTTTATTTTTTTATATATAAATAATAAGATTATATCAAGGAAAAATTTACAGAAACATTAGGGGGAGTGGGAGACTATTACAAGAGATCAACTACAAAGCACAAGATAAGTGACTAAAAGCCTAGAAAGCTAAATACCAAACCAGCCTTGCATAAACACAATCAGGTGAGCCCACAAGTGTAGTGGATTGATGATATCCAGATCATGTGATTCTACTTCCTTTATCTATTTTCTATTATGGGAGAAACTGCATTTTGCCCCTAAAGTATAGACCGATGCCCTTCAACTTTTTTTTGGGCCATTTAAACACAAAATTATCTAAAGGCTGTAATATATGTCCCTTTCTAACTGAAGATTAAACAAGAAAAAATCTTCCATTATATGTTGCTAAGATGGCAAATTCAAGGAACCATTCATTTGAGATGTTAGCTGTAGTGTGCATAATCAATGTAAATAGTCAATATTTGTTGCTCAACCATTCACGGCACATGCATCTTTCTTTGTTAAACCACCAATCTTTCTTTGTTAAACCACCAATCATGCATGTAATTATGCATTACAAGTAGCTCTTGCACTCTATAAATAGGTTTTGTATATTGTATATTCAGATAATGACGCAGCGTAAGCAAAAGGCAAAACCGTTTAGGGTTTAGAATTTTTCTGAATATTATTGTGTGCCCTAAAACAGGCAAAGTAGGAGTTTAAATAGGGGCCCCGAAACCCTAGACACGAACACAAATATGGAAACTGCCAAAAATGACAGTTTCAGAATATTACACCATAAAAAAACATAATGATTAAATAAGGAAAACGCCACAAACGGCGTCCCAATCCGGGATTCCTACCAAAAGTTATAAACAATTCAAAAAGTTTCCATAAATGGAAAAACGGCAAAAATAAGGGCCGAAATGAAGGAATTTGGCCGAAAAACGACGTAGCCCATCGCCAAAGGCTATGACTCGGATCCGTTGCAGCATTTTCCTTTGGATCAAGTACCTGCAAGGCCTAAAAATTACAGCTGCCCCGGGCCACTATTTCTTCTACTTGGTCCGCTGCTTGTCTAGACGGCCTAGGAACCTTTCTGCAAAGGCCTCCACGTCAGATAAGCCAAGCAATACAGAGATATACAAGAAATACTCATTTCTCTGAAAAACTCTTATTCTGCTAATCTTTCTTCTCAGGTAACATGGTATCAGAGCTTAAAGAGCTCATTCAAACTCAGTCACCCTAGAAAACTCAGAAAATCTAGTTTTCCTTCGTTATTTTTCAGTTTCTTAAATCTGTCCAAATTCGCCTCTACATGCACACGTCAATAATTTTTTTCTGAGAATACCATTACAAAGCCCATGAAATTCTAAGAATTCTGAAACAAATCTCATCGAAAACGGAGCTCCCACGCGCCCTCATGCGCCGGCTAAGTCTCTGAGAGTGGGCTTCACTCGTCCACGCGCCAGCAAGAGGTTGAAGATGACCCACGTGGCGCCACGTCAGCTACTCAGCCAATCAGATCGAGCCACGTTATCAGTCATCACCACGTCAGCAGCAATAGCCCAGTCACCTGCCACGTCACCACCAAGTCAGTAAATCTGTCCACGTGTCCCGCCACGTCACTGCCACATCAGCCGCTCTGCCCACATGTCCTACCACATCGCAGTCATATCATCCACTGGTACTCTGCCACGTGTCATCTGACAGTGACACGTCATCCAGTCAGCCAACTAGAATCTGTCACGTGTCAGTTCGGTCCGGTTTGATCAAACTATAATTGACTTTTTATTTGACTGACCAGTTCAACCACTTCTGTACCGATTTTCAGACATTAGAAATCGGTTCCTAAGATTTTTCGACCTCTTGAGTTCATTTTTGCCATCAGATTTGTGAAATTCTCACTCTATCTTAGAGTTATGAAGAAAATCAATGCTACTCAACCTATTGTGACCGTTTTAAATGGCACCAACTACAATCTTTGGGCGAATAACATGAAAAGCTATCTTGTTGGAATTAAATACTGGAGAATAGTCACTGGCGGAACTTCCAAACCTGTTCGTACTCAAGATGAAACTAAATCAAAATATAATGATCGTATTGATGATTGGGAAATTAAAAATCATCAGATCATTACTTGGTTCCGTAACACCTCTGTTCCGACTATTCACATTCAATTTGATCAATTTGATACTGCAAAAGAAATTTGGGTTTTCTTGAAAATCGATACACAATCTCTGGTCTCGCTCATCACTATTAGTTATGGAGTATTCTGAACAGTATGAGGCAAGAATCTAGATAGTCTTTCAACGATTTCCTTTGCCAAATGCAGCTCATTTGGAATCAACTCACTCAAGCTAAGATCACTGAAGACCAATTTGATCTAATTTCTCATGGCTCTCCGGTCTGAATATGAACCTGTTCGAGTATCTCTGCTGCATAGAGATCCTCTACCCACACTAGAGACAGTTGTCAAGGAATTGATCTTTGAAGAAACTAGTTTGCAAACTGGCAAACCAACTTCTTCTGAACAGGCTCTGGCTATTAATAGGCCATCACAGACTCAGTCATCCCAGTACTGTAAGCACTGTAATCGACCTGGCCATTTTTTCTTTAATTGTCCAATAATTGAATACAAATACTGTCATAAACTCGGGCATATCAAGAGCAACTGTCTCACTCGGCGACCACAACTAAGAGACAACTAACCTAAGTCCAGAAAAATCTCAGAAATAGGAACATCTTCTGCCAATGTTGTTCTACCAGACAACTTGTCTGCTTCTGCTCTGTCCTCCCTCACTCTGTCAGATCTCGAGTCTATGTTCAAAAAGGTTATGTCTTCCAGTGCATCCTCCTTTAGTGCCATGTTTGTACATCCAGGTAACAAAAATTGGTTAATTGACTCTGCATGTAGTAATCATATGACCTCTGATCCTCACATGTTTTTATCAAAATCAAAGAACAATTTTTATCTCCTATTCATACTGTTGATGGGAGCAAAATGAATATCAGTCATGTTGGCACTATTTCCTCCCCAAATATAAGTTTACCTGATATGTATCTAGTACCTTCCCTAGCTGTCTATCTCATCTCCATAGGCCAATTGTGTGATCAAGGATTAACTATCATTTTTTCTTCTAATAGCTATCAGGTACAGGACCAGCGGACGGGACGTTTTCCAGGGGGTGGATGGAAGATCGGGAGGCTATTTGAACTCACTTCCCTCCAAACTCCTCAAAATGCTCTCTCTACTACAACCAATTTTTCTCTATTATTCCAATGGCATTTACGCTTGAATCATGCCTCACTCAGTAAACTTCGTCCTTTAATTTCTAGTAGTGTTTTAGGGAATGTTAAACCTATCGAACTTCAATGTACTCACTGTCAACTTGCTAAACAACCTGCTTTATCATTTAACAATAATAACTCTCGTTGTACTGTTCCATTTAGTTTAGTTCACTCTGATATCTGGGGACCTTCTCCTACTCCCACTGTTAGTGGTAATCTATATTTTATTGTTTTTATTGATGATCACTCACGTTTTACTTGGCTCTCTTGTATGAAAAATAGATTTGAACTTCCTCGACTCTATATTCAATTTGCAAAGATGGTCCAAACACAATTTTCACGACAGATAAAATCTTTCGGACTGATAATGCAATGGAATACAAAGAGTCCAATCTTTTACAGTTCCTTCATGAACAAGGAACTTTAATTCAACGATCTTGTCCTCATACTTCCCAACAAAATGGTAGAGCTGAACAAAAACATCGTCATATTTTAGATTCTGTCAGAGCTCTCCTACTATCCTCTGGCTGTCCTAAAAAATTTTGGGGAGAAGCCGCTTTAACTACTATCTATACCATTGATCGACTACCCACTTCAATTCTCAATAATATCTCTCCCTTTTAAGAAACTATATGGTATGTCTCCTGACTACAACTTTCTTAAAGTCTTTGGATCTTGTTTTGTTTGCTCCAACCTCATGAGTTCACAAAACTAGAACCTCGTGCTCGTCTCTGTTGTTTCCTAGGATATGGAATCGAATATAAAGGTTATCGATGTTAGGATCCTATTTCCAATCGATTGCGTATCTCTCGCCACGTTGTCTTCTGGGAAAATACTATGTTTTCTAGTATTTCTAAATTTCATGACTCCAGTACTGATCGTATATTTACTAATCCATCTGTGGAGTTCTTTCCATTTGGTAATACAGATGTATTAACAAATTCAACAGCAACACCTGTCCCGAAAATGATCTCGTCTGCGGAGAATGTGCTTACTACAACTAAACATGTATCTGTTCCAACTCTTCCTCCATCAATTGAGGAACGTCGCCATTCTACTCGGGTAATTCAAAAACCAATCCGTTTTACTGATTATCATTGTTATTCTAGTTTTCTTTCTATGCATGAGCCTCGTAATTACCGTGAAGCTAGTTCTGACCCTCTCTGGCAACAAGCAATGACAGAAGAAATCAAAGCCCTTGAGAAAACTAATACTTAGGACCTAGTTGATCTTCCTGCAGGAAAAAATCCAATTGTTTGTAAGTGGATTTACAAAATTAAAACTCATTCTGATGGATCAGTCGAGCGATATAAAGCACGTTTGGTTGCCAAAGGATATACACAAGAATATGGCATTGACTATGAAGAAACCTTTGCTCTTGTTGCAAGATTAACTTATGTCCGGTGTCTTCTAGTCATTGCTACTGTTAAACAATGGCCACTTAGTCAGATGGATGTCAAAAATGCCTTTCTTAATGGAGATTTGTTGGAAGAAGTTTATATGTATCCTTCACCTAGCTATTCCTCTTCACAGAAAGTTTGCCGGCTCAAGCGTGTAGTATATGGTCTCAAACAAGCCCCGCGAGCCTGGTTTGCTAAATTCAGTTCAACACTGGAAGAATTTGGTTTTCACTCTAATCCTCATGACTTTGCCTTATTCATCCGACAGACATCTAAAGGCATAACTCTCTTGCTCCTATATGTTGATGACATGATCATTACAGGGAATGATGTTACTGGCATTTCTGATCTAAAAATATTGCTTCATCGTCAATTTGAGATGAAAGATCTTAGCTCTCTCAGTTATTTTCTGGGACTTGAAATCTCTTGTAACTCAACTGGCTCCACTATCACTCAAACAAAATATGCTTCTGATTTGCTTTCTCGTGCAGGAATTACTGACAATAAAACTACTTCCACACCTATTGAATATAATGTTCGTCTAACTGCAATTGATGGCACCCTCCTGAAAGATCTTACCTTATATAGACAATTGGTTGAAAGTTTAATCTATCTCACAGTCACTAGACCTAATATTGCTTATGCAGTTCATGTTGTCAGTCAATTCATGTCTGCACCAAGATCTACTCATTTTGCTGCAGTTCTTCGCATACTTCGCTATATTAAAGGAACATTATCTCAAAGATTGTTTTTCTCTTCTACATCTTCTCTAGTTTTATCAGTCTATTCTCCTGCTAATTGGGCAGGAGATCCGACAGATCGACGATCAGTAACGGGTTATTGTTTTTATATTGGAACATCGCTTATTTCTTGGCGTAGCAAGAAACAATCGGTTGTAGCTCGCTCAAGCACTGAAGCAGAATATCATGCCTTAGCCGATGCAAGTTCAGAACTTATATGGCTCCGCTGGCTTCTTAAGGACATGGGGGTTCACCAATCAGTCGCTACTATCCTTCATTGTGATAATCGAAGTAGCATTCAAATTGCTCACAATGATGTCTTTCATGAACATACAAAGCATATAGAAATTGATTGTCATTTTGTTCGGCATCATATTCTTTGCAAAACTCTTCACTTATCCTCTGTCACCTCTGCCAATCAAGTTGCTAATATATTTACAAAATCACATCTATTGGCAAGATTTCAAGATCTGCGACGCAAACTCAAGATGTCTTCTTTACCACCTTGAGTTTGAGAGGGGGTGTTAGTTGTAGTGTGCATAGTCAATGTAAATAGTTAATATTTGTTGCTCAACCATTCATGGCACATGCATCTTTCTTTGTTAAACCACCAATCATGTCTGTAATTATGCATTACAAGTAGCTCTTGCACTCTATAAATAGGTTATGTATATTGTATATTCAGATAAGCCAAGCAATACAGAGATATACAAGAAACACTCATTTCTCTGAAAAACTCTTATCTTGCTAATCTTTCTTCTTAGGTAACATGAGACATAAGCTAAAATATTTTTGTCTCTCTCCTCTCTCTTACTCTCTCCCTTCGTCACTTTCATCTTTTCCTCTCTTTTTTTTTTTTCCTTCTTCAAAAAATCCAACTAATTACACAGTACTAGAAAGAAAACTAAAAGGAAAAAATGAGAATATTTAATCCAACTACTCTAAATTATTGAATCAAGTAATCTAGATGGAAATAATCAAAAGGGAACTTTTAAAAGAAAAGTTTGTCATAAATTCAAAACAAATTCATCCCAAAAATTCACAGCATCAAACAAGATAGTGAGATAAAAAGCTAAACTAAACAATAAATTGAATTCAAGGCAAAAGGACTTGATTAGAACAACAAAATTAAGCATAAACAAAAAGATAAACTGACAAGAATATAAAGAAAATGAACTATTGAAAAAGTACAAAATTCCAAGCGTTAAGACCCAATAAATGGCAGTCCCCTTCTCAACAATAAAGATTTTTTTTTTTTTTTGATATTAATAGTGGAAAAGAAAATGGTCCCTTTCCAAACTACTTTCAATACCAAATTGAGACCGCCTCCCTTATGCTGACTCACTAAGCTTTCTGACTCATTATGTTGACAACGAAGAACTCATCATACGTCATTGTTTTACGGCTACTAAAGGGTGAAGATGTCATATGGTGGAGAAGATGGTTGATAATGGTGAGGGGACTAACGGTGAGGGAGACCAATGGTGTAGGATTTTAATTGATTTACAAGGCTGGGCTAATTCTCAATTAGTAGATGAAGGTGATTCTCAAGCTTCAGCAATTGGTGAAACTCATCTTGCAGCTCAAGAAAATGACAGCTCAGCCACACTCAAACCAAACAAAGCTAAAAGAGAGACACGTGCTATTAGAGCCCCAAATTAGTTAAAGGACTATGTGGTCCCCTAATTGTAATTTAGAGGAAATGATGTATTGCCTTGGTCTGTTACTTTTATTGAGAAAACTATATAAACATCTTTTTTAATTGAGATGGATATTTAGGAAATAACACAACTCTGTTCCTTGCTTTTTCTTCTTCTCTATTTTCTATTTCTCTATCTCTTCTCTCAATCTGCAGGAGCAATCCCTAGCTTGAATAAGGCCTCACTATCATTTGGTGTGGAATCTCGTTTGGAAACTTTAGCCAAACAGTCGTTTGAATCTTCAAGGGCTAGCACTAGTATCCTCAGTCCACCACCACACGTCAACTCCTCCTCCACCATCTCTGACCCAACTACCCAAACTGACACCCAATATCTCAAATCAATTAAGCTTGAATTACCCCGATTCAATGGAACCAACCCCGGGGAATGGACATTCCGAGCCGATCAGTTTTTTAATCTCCACCAAACTCCGGATTATCTCCGTTTGCAAATAGTAGCTGCTTATTGTGAGGATGTTACATCTACTTCGTATCAATGGATGCAAGCAAATGGCCTTTTCAGATCATGGAAGGAATTCTTGGTTCAAGTGAAGGAACGTTTTGGACCTTCAGTTTATGAGGATTATTAGGGCCAACTGGCCAAATTGATACAGACTACTACCGTCGCCGATTCCCAAGCTTCTTTCGAGTATCTTGCAAACAAAGTTACAGGTATCCATGAACCTCTCCTCATTAGTTTTTACATTAATGGCCTAAAGCTGGAGCTCCGACGTGAGCTGCTGGTGGCTCGCCCCTCCACCTTATTACAATCAATGGCCCTTTCATGCCTTGGCTGGGCAATCAAACCCTCGTTCCTTGAGAGTGGCGGGTTAGTGTGCGTCCCATCATATCTCCGTACTAATTGATAGTGGTAGTACCCATAATTTTATTCAAGAAACAGTAGCGATTCGATTGGGTTTACAGATTTTTCCCATTACCCTTTTCAGAGTAACGATTGGTAATGGTGACTACTTGCTCTGCCTCAAGAAGATAGCCCCCGTTGAATTGGAACTTCAGGGTACTCTTTTCACTATTGAACTTTACATTCTGGAAATTCAAGGGGCTGATGTTGTGTTGGGCATCCAGTGGTTAGAGACTTTGGGCCCAATTTTACAGGATTACAAGAAACTCACCATGGAGTTTAATTGGAATGGGCAATGGGTGCAACTTAATGGGTCGAATCACTTAGAGCCTTTACCCATCTCTTTTCACCAGCTCACTGCCTCTCTACAATATGACACCATTTTAGAAATGTTTTGTTTATCCCTTTCCTCCAACCCTAGAAGCCCTAACAATTCATCATCATCCAAACAACTCCCTGATCTCACCCACTGTTTTCCTGCTATTCAAACTCTTATCCATAACTTTGCTCCTATTTTTGACATTCCTACTGGTCTCCCTCCCCTCCATTCAGTCGACCACCGCATCTTTCTTGCACTAGGGACCAAACCAATTATTGTTCGACTCTACAGATATCCTCATTTTCAAAAAACGAAAATGGAAAAACTAGTTCAAAAGATGCTCGAATAGGGAATCATACACCATAGCCATAGCCCTTTCACATCTCCAGTTCTGTTGGTTAAGAAAAAGGATGGCTCATGGCGATTTTGTGTTGATTATAGAGCTCTCAATGCTGCCACAATCAAAGATCGTTTTCCAATTCCAACTGTCGATGAATTACTTGATGAATTATGCAGTGCCATAATTTTTTCCAAATTGGACCTACGATCCGGGTACCACCAGATTCGAGTTCATCATAGGGACATTCGAAAGACATCTTTTCGTACACATACTGGGCATTATGAGTTCCTTGTCATGCCTTTCGACTTGACCAACGCACCTTCCACTTTTCAGGTGGCAATGAACCAGGTTTTTCGCCCTTTCTTGTGACAATTCATTATTGTTTTTTTTTTTATGACATTTTGGTTTACAGTGCATCAGAAAAGGATCACCTGAAACATCTTCAGATTACTTTAGATTGTTTACAACAACATAAATATTTTGTAAAGAGCAGTAAATGCACTATCGCTCAACCTTCCATCGACTATTTGGGACATATTGTAGGAGAAGGCTCAGTCAAAGCTGATCCCTCTAAATTGGAAGCAATGTCCAATTGGCCTATTCCAAAAAATGTGAAGCAACTCAGAGGATGTTTAGGCCTTACGGGCTACTATCGACGCTTTATTCAATCTTATACTTCCATCGCAGCGCCCCTTACTGATCTTCTTCGCAACAATAACTTCCAATGGTCCACTGCCGCATCTGATGCCTTTGAAGCTCTAAAACGAGCGATGATATTAGCTCTTGTTTTACGACTACCTGATTTTTCAAAGGCCTTTGTAGTGGAGACTGATGCTTCTACTGTTGGCAAAGAAGGCCACCCATTATCTTATTTTAGTAAAAAATTTAGGCTTCGCATGACTACTGCTTCTGCATATCTCAGGGAATTGCATGCTCTTACTGAGTATGAGGCCTCACCTGAGTACCGGTCCGATTCGCTAGAGGGGATCAAAATGCTCATTCGGGTTTGGTCTCACGATGGAACCTTCGAGTTCAGATTGGTTGATCTTTGAAAGTTATTTTGGGAGTCGCCATCTTAATTTTATTTTATTTGGAAAAATTTAAGGGAAAACCCAATTTTGACTCAAATTATATTCCAATGGAAAAAAAAAAGTGCACTAGCCTCGATTACCAAAGAGGATTCGGAGACTAGGTTTTCGGTTCATTTTTATTAGTTTGACAAATTTAATACACAATGACTTAAAATTGATTTTATGAACATTTATAAATGAATGAACAATAATGTATGAATCAAAATAAAGTAATAAAGTAATTGAATACAGAAAGTAAATAAGAATCTTAAATTTACAAAGTAAACCAAAATAGGGGATACTTTCTCTAGCCCTTATGGGATTCTAGGAAAGCAACACATTCTCCAAAATTAATCCAAATAATAAAAGTAAATAAACAAAGAAATGAAAAGAAGCACAAAATTACACAAAGAAAATGAAAGAGGGAGAAGGTCTATTTTAATTGGATTTGATACTTTTTCAGACAAGCATGCCTACGTATCCCTTCAAATGGGAATCAAAATCCACGTAGTTTGCCTTCTTGCGAAGGGGGTCTGTTTTAGTCTGAACCTTTTATTATGTTTCAGTTCATTGATTAAAGGTTGGTTAGATTGATTTTAATCAAACAAGTTGATTACCAAGTTATTAATTAGGTCAGTTTTAATTAACAAACAAGAAGGGATCGGAATAAGTTAATTATTTCAGCTCTTAATTAACATGCCTTTTAAAAGCGATTAAAAGAAAAGGATTAAAGAGATGGGGATCATATTATGGAAAAGGGGAAAGCAATGACTAAGCTAGAATAAAAGAACTTAAAAGAAAGGGA
>CATKHJ010094972.1:0-30555 GCA_949750685.1 Vernicia montana | reverse complement strand
GTAAGATCAGTTATATATCAAATAAAACAGTTTAACTAATTAGATAGTATTTAATAAAATTAAAAATTAAATAAGAAAAATTTAAAAGTTGAATAACTTATTATATTTACTATAAATTTTAAATTAAAAATTAAAAATTTTAACTTATAATTTGAATTTAATTTAATTACCAAATAACTGAAAATTAAAAAAAAAATGTTGTAAACTTTAATCTTATGTGTTGAATGATATTAAAAAAAATTAAAGAGATAAATTTAATATCGTGCGAATATATATATAATAATATCATCCTATTGCACATGTATATATATACATATACATATATACAAAAGCATATATAAATAATTAAATGAGAAAAATAAAGAGAAAAGAGAAAAATGAAAAATAAAATAAAGGAAATGACAACTATAAAGTTAAGCTTAGCAATCTTATTTTTGCAATCACGGCGCTAAAAGGCAAGGCCTTCAAAATATAAAAATTTTTAGGTATAAAATTATAAAAATTTATTTATATATTATATTTGGTCTCTCTTATTTTAGGTGAATTTTTTTTTAAATATATAAAAATTGATTTAATTATATATATCATCTTGATATAAATTATGATCTAAGAAATTTAATTTTTTATAAAAAAAAATTTCTGACTCCGTTATTATATTTTTGCTTGATAAGGAAAACATGAGGCTAAACTATTCTTTATTTTGTCTTCCTATAAATGTGTAATTTTTCAAGCAAAAGCAAGTTGTTTTGGATGCATTATATTCGAATTCATGCATACGGATTACGGACAGTTCACAATTCAGTACAAAGTTTCATAACCCCCTTTATTCGCCAAAATAATTAAACATTAATTAATGTATATAATTAATCACTTTCAAATACCATCAATTCTTTTTAAGGTTAATGATAAAATCAATGAATTAATCAATTCTTTGTAAGTTTACTAATTATATATTGTTTTTTTTTAAGGTATAGGTTGAAATATAAAATTTGGTCAAAAGTAAAAAAAAAAAAATTAATGGCCAAAGTTCTGATGAATTTACTGTTTTATAATTAGATTGTTTCTTTTTTTTGTACATGATTTTGTTTATGTCTTTATTAATTAATACTTTAAAGTGAAGAAACCATTGCTAGCTGAAAATATCTTGCTTAAGAAAATTAGAAAAATATATACAAAACATAAAAAGTGTGAAGTGAAAATTATAGGCTAAAATTAGATATATTCTTGCGTTTAGGATATGCTTAACTTGTTCAACCCAAGTTTTTTTTTTAAAAAAAAAAATTGAATTTGGACAAGATCAGGTTTTTGTTTTTAGGTCGGCTTGGCACAATTAAATTTTTTCTGTTGAATGAATCAATTTTTAGAATTATAGGTTTTTTTTTTAGTATTAGGAAAGCAGAATCGAACATATATCTATTGTCTATCTTAAATATGTCCTTATTATAAGATTATATCTAGGTGCGTATTTTTTAAAATTATAGTTACATAAGGTTAGATCCAACTAATTAATAAAAAATAATTAATGTTTTTAATATATTTTACTATTTTAGATTAAATTTAAAAAAAATATTAAGATCAATCAATTACTCAGACCAAACCCGACTTATATCAAGGATAAAAGCTTTATCCTACTGTGTTTAGGATAATTTATTGATAATTTTTTTAATTATCATTATTGACGATGAAAGGTCAATAGACCGATAAATCTTGTGGGCCACATAATAAAAATAATTTTTCTCTTTAATAATTCTTATCAAATTATTGAAACATTTCCTGTCATACCAATTGATACGAATTTGAATTGACACCAACCTACTCTTCACACATAGAGTGAGAAGTAGGAGGTCTGATTGGCTGGCAACAAGTAGATATTTATTTCAACTTTATTTCAACTTCTTGATAAAAAATCATGGTCTATATATCTCTTATCAAATTAGATAAATAAATTTATTTTATATATAAAAAAAATGTTTAAACAAAGATAAAGATTATTTAGATATAAATTTATAATATCTTATACTATGAGATAAACTTCTCATCCGTAAACTATTAATCAATCAAGTAATAAACTTAAAACTAATTAACACTTATAAACTATAACATTTTTATTTTTTTTTCCTTCAAAGATTTGGTATTCGAAGCTACTACGAGTTTCGATTAATCTAAATTCGAGTCGGGTGAGACTATAAAGACAATAAAATTCTCTTTCAAAAATTTTAAAGCAGCTACATACTTAAAATTCAAATTCGAGACATCTGGTTAAACTAAAACAATCTCTCATCAGTTTATCTACGCCCTTTTAGATACTATAACATTTTTATTGTACTATTAATTAATCACCAAAGTAAAAAAAAATAAATAAATAAATAAAAATTGTTGATTACCAATTATTTTTCCCTTTAATAATTAACGAGGGCTTTTCAAATGAAAAGTGCATAAGCTACTAGGAACACAATGTGAAACAAATGATAGGTTTTGTGTGTTGGGAGCATTGGGGGCAGGTTTAATTAACTAAAGAAATAAAAAGAATAAATCAAGTAAAAAATGTAGCCTTACTGGCTAAGGATTTATAGAAAAGAGAGAGATAGGAATTAGGAAATATATTCCATGGCATGCAGCCATGCACCTTCTTCTCACCTAACATGAGTTGGGTAAAAAGAGAAAAGACTTCACTCACTTTATATTTTTTTTGGACATGCACTGCAAAATTTCAAATTCATGAAAGCTTCATAGGGGTTGATGTCTCTATATAACATCGGTTATTGAACACAAGTCCATTAAGCAAACCATACTGTCCAAGAATCTTCACAATTGGACCACCTTTTCTCTCTCTCTCTATTTTTTTTTAATTAATTAGTTAGCTAGATAGATTAGACTAATTTTTTTAACTCATAATAATTTCATAGTTACTGGTATAATTAATCAAAACTCACTTTAAGTATTTGGATCATCTCTTTTTTATACAAACAAATACCATAAGTAATCTATTTTGTCACAACAATTAATTTGTATCCATTTTTTTTAAGAAAATTAAATATTTAAGAGTATTCTTGAATTAGTTTATATATTTATAAAGATTAAAATTTTGTTTTTATTAAGTTTAGAAATTCACTTTACATTATGTTAATTCTTGGAGTACTTGACTCATAAAATCAGAATTACAATTGCAGTAATAAAAAAAAAAAAGAAAAGACAATACAAACAAATTTTACGTTGTTCAGTCTCTCAATAGACCTATATCCACAGTTTATCGAAAGGATAATCCACTAAATTAACATATTACAATTTTTGAACGGATAAAATTGCAAATCCTCTCACAATATCATCATAAAGACACTCTACCCATATACTTTATGGCACACTATCTCAACAACTATTGCTACTACAATTTGGCTCAACAATTGAGTAAAAATCTCAACTCAATAATTACGGGCAAAAATTCCAACTCAACTATCGGGCAAAAGCCAATGAACCTTTTCTATAATACTCATATTTATAATGTTATTCACTGTTAATTCTTATAACTCAATAAAGATTTTCTCTCAACTAGTAATAATATTAAAATAAGAATTTTACTCTATGTAGAAAATAATCTTTCACTCAATTGAAAAATATTTCTCACATATAAAATATGAAAAAATTTTCTTTCAAATCTGATTAGGATTTTGAGTCACAGTATATCCTAAGAGATTTTAAATTAAATGATAGAGAAAATATTGTTCTAATCACAAATTACTATCTTATTATTATTTTTTGAAATAAATGACTTCGCTTATTTTTATTTATTTTGATCATAAAGTAGCTAGTATTTTAGTTTTTTATAATAATGGCTATGCATTATATTAAATTTATATTTTCAATTTAAACAAAACTAAATCATTCATATATTGAAACTAACAAATTTATAAAAAGAGAAAAATAATAATACACTTATGATAATTTGAATATATAATTTAAATTCGATTTGATAATATAAACTGTAGATTTATTTATCAATTGAGTTAATATTCAGCATTCAATTATTTTATTTAAAAGGGTTATGAATGTTTTGATTTGAATTTAATAAATAAAAAAAAAAGTAAAATTAATAAACAGGGAAAAATTGACTGTAAACCCACTTGCATACAATTAACAAAAATTGAATAGAGTTAAAGCAGCATTAGCACTTTGTCGCATTATGTAGTGAGCAAAGGGTTTTCTTCAATGCCTCTCTCTATACTCTTTAAATAATTGAAAATAGCATTTAAAAGATTAAAAAGCTGTCCTTAGGACTAAAGAAAAGCTCTCAAAATATTGGGTCCACAACCTACTTTTGTGGGTATCTGGTGAAAATATCCAACTATTAATCTGAATAAAGTAAAGCCAGCTCTTCTCCACTATACCCCACTACCCCCACAAAATCCTAACGCCGTGTTTGGATTGATGGAGTATGGATGAGAGATTTCATAATATCCATATATTATGTCAAAATTCATTGTTTGGTTAGTAAAAGAGTAGTCAAAATTCATGGATTTAATAAATTTCATTGTATGTCTAAATCCTTCATTTTTTAGAATTTTAAAATCCCACTTAGATGTTGAATTCTACAAAATTCACCGTATTCTTTTTCGAGGGATTTTATTGATTTTTTAAATATTTCAAAATTACTCTCTGCTCTAATTAAAAGATCGATCCTTTCATTACTTAGTTTACACACATATATATATGTATTATTAAATTCTAAATTATAAAATAAGACTAATAATTGATTTTTTACAATAATTTTTTTTTCTTCAAAGATTAATTTACATAATATTAATTATATGCATTTTATTGTATATATGATAAATAGAAATATACTTGTGTACATGTTAATATACATGAGGAAAAAAATGAGAAAATAATATCTAAAAAATAATAATAATTTTTTATATTAATAATACTAAACTTTTTTACACACTTTTGCAATTTAGTATTTTTTTACAAATACAATATGTAAAGAGTATGCATATTTCTATTATATGGAGTAATTTTTTTATAAATAATATATATATACACACACATAAAATGTTATTATTTTAATATTATTTTTGAGATAATATTAAAATAAATATAATTTTAAAAATAAATTAATAAATTAATATAATTTTATAGCCGCACACAATAGACTAATTTTAAAAATTAACGTTGTTGGTGTTGGCTCTAAGGTTTGGACTTAATTAATAAAGTAAACCTGAACTTTAAATTAAAAGCTTAGATAAACTAATTGATTTAGTTAAAACTCTAAAGCTAACAGTTAGAGCTTAAAATTTAAAAATAGTTAGGAAGTGCATTGAAAATACAAGGTAAATTAATGATTTACTTTCAAAATCTATGAAATTTGATTATTTAACCAAACATGAGTATATGAGAATATAAATGATAAATCTAAGAATTTTGTTTTAATACCAAACAATGGATCTTATTAATTCCATTGATTTCACATTTTGATGATTTTTAATTTCATGGACTTGAACAAATTCCAGAGATTTTAAATATCCTCAATTCAAACATGGCCTAAGAAATGCCATGCAAAATAGCCAAATTTTGTAGCTTATAATCCACCAAGCCATATTTAAACCTATTAAATAATGCCACGTGTCCCTTCTGCTTTATCACTTTTAACTTTTACTTTCAGTTTCACTTCAAGTGTCCCTTTCATTTCTTTTCTTAAGTCCCACTCTTTCTCTCCCCCTGATGTTTCTTCCTTGATATTTGCCCTACCATGGGTTTTTCTGAACCGGAATAGAACCCAGTTAAATCAATTGAGATCGAAACCATGGTCTTACAGTTTCAAACCAACTTTTTCCTAAAAAAAATTATCAAAATCCTTCATTATCAATTAAAATATGATCTTTCCAAAAAATTAAAATATGATGAAAATCGAATAAAAATCAATTGGTTTACAGAATTAAAATTCTGAACCATACTGGATCAAAATTTAAATTGATTAAGTTTCAAACTAATTAATTTTCTAAAATTAAAATTGTCATAGAAATTTCTTAAAACCGATTAGAATATGATTAAAACCGTATCAAAACCGACTGGTTTAGAAGGATTAGGACTCGGATCCGGTCTAGAACTAGACCGTGGTCCCCTATAGTCTAGAGAAGAAATGAACAAAATAGAACCAAATAAAGTCACTTACCCAATAGAGCCTTGATGCTTATATAAACCCCTTTTCTTTCTTTTGCTCCTTCATGCCAAACCACTGCCTTTTCTTGTATCTTACAAACAATCTTTGCAAATTTCAGCTAACCCATTTTGGGATTACAGTGTTTTCAATTGTAACTATCTTTTGATTGTTTATTTTTTCTTGTCTAGTGTGTAGAGATATAAGGAAATATCAATCAAGAATCAAGAAAATGTTGAAGAACAAAGCAACTAAATTCTTGAAGAGAATAACATTAGTATTGGCATCAATGGCCAAGGCTAAAACACTAGCTCTCAAAAGCAAAACCAATGCTTTGAGAAGTCGGTTAATGATATTCTCTCTATTAAGGGACAACAAGAAAATTCTAATGAGCTCCATTTCTCAAAAGCTCCATGCTCTGTTGAGCCAGCAAGAACAGAGCAAAAAAGAAGAAGATAATATGGAAGACCAAAACAAAGCCATAGTGCACTATAGCCAAAATTCCACTTCTCTCCCAAATCCAAGTGAAACAGAGTTTGTGGAGAACATTATTGCAGAAGATGTTAATGATGATGATGATGAGAAGTTTCCAGACCTTACCCACTCATTGTTTGAGTCTGAAGATCTGGACTTCGAAGATCCAGGGGGGTCAGTGATAGATTTGGTAAAGAATTCAAAGCAAGAAGCAGGGGAAGAGTTCAGTTTAGAAGATGAAATAGATCATGTAGCAGACTTGTTCATAAAAAGGTTCCATCGCCAAATGAGGATGCAAAAACAGCTCTCCATCAAAAGGTATCAAGAAATGCTTGGAAGGAGATCTTAATCAAGCAATTGGGTCTCTAATTTAGAAAAGGACCTTAAGTTCAAGATTATTGGAAGAGGGTGACTATCCAATTATTTATGGGCAATTCTGATAGATAAATAAATATATATACATAATATGTATAATTCCAGAAATTTCCTTCAGTTGAGAAATATATATTTGTGTATTTTTTACTGATACTGTAGTGAAAAAACATTGATCATTTTACAAGTATTTCTTCTAAGTTTTAACTTAGACATAGAAAACACAGAGCAAGCCCTGTTTTATGAGGCCATTGTTCCAGTTATTTCATAGAAAATAAAAGGTTGATTCTTTTTCTTTTATTTTACCTTCTTTTTCATTGTTACATAGAAAATAAGAGGTTGACTACATTTACAAGCACCAAAATCAAAATCAAAAGTAAGCTCAACAGTTTGAAAAAAAAAAAAAATTCTCGGTCCTTCATGATCTGATATATAAATAAAATATATGGTGAAAATGAAGTTCCTATAACATTAATAGTTATCATTCATTAAGTCTTCTTGAAATCAAGTCATCAATTGGATTTTCAATTTTATTTTATTTTTGAAATTGAATTCATAAACCCAAACCTTTATAGTAACATTCGAGTGAAGATTGTTATACATGCTTGGTTGTTGCACTAACATTTTTCTTTTTTAGAATTTAATACAAAAGAATTTAATTCAATTTTCATCAATAAAATTGTATTCAATTACTTGTAAAAAATAAATCTAAACAGAGAAAAAAGTGATAATAAATTTATTATATTTTTTTCATTAAATTTATTTACATAAAAATAATTAAAAATATTAGAATTTATTTTTTTGAAATAAAAAATATTAGAAGCTTAGGAATCTAGGATATGCATTACTCCCTCCAATTCTCAATAACTGTTTTTTTAGAAAAGTGATTTTGTTTCAATATAATTGTCGTTTTAGAAGTTCAATACAGCATTTATTAGCTTTTTCTCAACTTTACCCTCATCTCAATTCCAATATTTCATATGTTTTTTCTCATTTGGTGAGAGAAAATAAGAGTATATTTGTCTATATTAATTAAAATTAAAGGTATTTAATAGCTTTCTTAATATGTGTGCATCCTCATAAAATGAGGAGTTATTGTAAAACGGAGAAAGTATAAAAATAACTGAGAAAGTTTAATTTAATTTAATATAAGACAAAGTTAATTTTAATTCTTAATAAATGAGCATAACCAAATTAAGACCAACCTTTATAAATGGATTTCTTAGACACAACTTCAATAATTTACTATCATATTAGAAGACAATATTTCCCATAAAGAGCTTACAAATGTAAAAGAAAGCAAAACTACATGCGAAAACACTGGCCAAGACAAGAAGGAAAGATCCCTGAAATGGGTTAATCAGAAGAAGCTGAAGAGGCCTCAGTCTTCTTGGGCAGAAGAGCCTGATTAATATAAGGTAACACACCTCCACTTGAAATGGTAATATTGCCCATCAATTTTTCAAGCTCCTCATCATGCTTCAGTGCTAAAAGGAGATGTCTTGGTATAATTCTGCTTTTCTTATTGTCACGAGCTGCATTCCCAGCCAATTCCAACACCTAAAATTCAAGAAATTAAAAAAGAAAGTGTACAATATATAATTATATACAACATACAATATAACTAATCATATTTATAATATAATAAAGATAAATAAAAACAAATTTTTATAAAAATTAGTATATGATATAAGAAAAAAAAAAACGATAGATATTATATAAAAATACGCTCATAAATCATAATTAAAGTATCAGTGCTTCATACCTCTGCAACTAAGTATTCGAGTACACCAGCCATGTAAACAGCTGCAGCAACTCTAATCCTGTTAGCATAACGACCCTTTTTCAAATACCTTGCTATTCTTCCAACAGGAAATTGAAGGCCTGCCTTTTTGGACTTGCTAATAGGTGATTTCTTTTGCTTGGGTTCCTCATCCACCTTGTCATCGTTCTTGCTTTTGATTTTCGCTTTCCCTAATCCCATTTCTCTTCTTAAATTTAAATTATTACTATGAGAAACATTGACATAGTTTGCTTGTGCTTATATAGGAAGTTTTAGTGGTGGAGAAATTGGGAATATGTGTAAATAAATGATTTTATCTTAATTAATACTAGTAGTTAATTTATGCATGGAGAATTGTTCCTTAATTGATTTGATTTTTCGTTTCCCTCTGCTTACTATTTTTAAAAATCTTGTACATTTTCAATTCATGTTTCTTTTCACTAATCGAGGAACAATTAATATTTTGGAGTTTTATATATCTGTTTTAATTGGAAATTTGGAATTATAGTCGTGGATGGAAATCGAAATCAAGAATCCATTCTAATCCATTTGTTTTGGGAGAGTTGAGACTAACAAACAGTCAGGAGAGCTGCTTCGTTTAGGTGTTAATGACAAAAATAAAATATTCAAAAAAAAAAAAAAAAACCGCTAAATGGCCGACTAGAATTCTAGAAAACTAAACTACCTTTTAATAAAAGTAGTGATATATTTATATATATGAATGCATTCTTTGGAAGTTGAATTGCACAATAATTATGAAAAATAATTATTATTTTATTAAAAATTACAAATCATTTAAATTTAATGAGAGAATAAAATTTCAAAATTCATGTTTAAAAAATGGAGCGAGAGAATGAAAAATTTTTAAATTTTTACTTAACATAATGAATAAAGAAAAGAGTATTTTAGCCAAATAAAAATAGTCACTCTAACTTGTACCCTATTAACTTGAACATTAGTTAATAGGACCCACTGGTTTTCCAAATTATGCTTCTATCTGGCGCATCAATTTATAGGACCCATTAGTTTTATTATTATTTAAAAAACAAATTTACTTACATATAAAATAATTCTCTTAAAAATTAAATTTACATAAATAAAAACTTAGTATTTTTTCAGTACCTCATGTAGTGATATATTTGTATATGTCCATGCTTCACAAAGATTTTTGTCATTTTTTTATTTCAATATGTATAAATTATTATTAAGATTATTTAAATTAAATATTATTTTTTCATAATTTTCAATATTAATAATATTAAGAAAATATATTAATCAAAATTATTTTATGAGTCAGATAAAAAGATAATATTAGATTATATAAATTTTTATTAGAACTAATTGATGTCTTAGCATTTTTTTGGATTATTTGAGTGAATTTTTTTTTATCTTTTTTAAATTATTTTAGGAATAAAATATTATTTTGATGAATTATTGGTAATATTATATATTCTTTATCGCCCTGAGTCAAATATGGGCCCGAACCAATCAACGAGGGTCGGTTCGTGAACCTGCTCTGAATCCTAATTAAGAAAGGTCAATTAAGAGTTGAAATTCTTAACGAAACGATTGAAACTGACAGTTATGATTCAGTTTAAAATTCAATATATATATATATATATTTGAATTTTAAAAAATTAATATATATATTTAAAAAAATAATTTTAATTAATTACAAGTTTTCCCCTTAAGGCACTTATAAAAATTTAATTGTAAGTGAGAAATATTATTGGAGAAATTTAAAATAACTAAATTAGATTTATTGTTCTTATAGAATTAATAATAAATTGAAGTTAATGTAGGAAATTAAAATATATATATATATATATAAGCCCGCTCACCATGAGAGTAAAAGTTGTATTAACCTAAATAGATTTTTACAAAATTAATGTATAATAGTTGAAAACAACAATAAAAATTAAAATTTTAATAAAATACCTTGAAAATATAATTTGAAAAATAAAAAGAATTGTATTTATTTAATTAAAAAATTTAATTAATAAGTCATTTTTTTTTTAATCTTTTTGATACAATAAACTACAAAATCTGCATATGTTTCAATATAAACAAATAGAATTTTTATAATCGGAAAGTTTATTAGAGCTTTATATATAAATAAATTAAATTTCTTTTAGAGTGAAAGTTAGGAATTATTAATTAATTATTATAATTAGTAAGATTTATACAATTTTTTTTATCAATATATATAATTTTATTATATTATTTATGCTAAGATAAAATATTAATTATACATCAAAATTAATTAAAAAAAATAGCAAAAAAAAAATCAATAAAAATAACTTGCATAAATATTGATGAATAATTTATTCATCCATATAAAAATAATAAATAAAATAATCTTTTATGTATAAGAATAACTTTCTAAAGAATTTTTTTTCTTTGAAAGTTGAATTACACATTAATGATGACAGATAATATTTTTTTTTATAATTACAATTCACTTAAATGTAGTGAGAGAATGAAAAATTTTCAAATATTTACTAATTGATAAGGAAATTGTATTTTAATAAATAAAAATAGTTGTACCTCATTTAATGATTTTAAAAATTACAAAAAATACTATTATAGCTAGCTAGATTCTGACCACATAGTTTTATCCAAATATATATATATATATGGACAATGTGTAAATATATCCCTAATATTCGGCTAAAAGTGCAGATTAACACTTAATGTTTTTTGAGGTATGAATATGCGTCTAACGTTACAAAAATGGGCCAACGCGTCCATTATCTATGTTACCTCCATTCTCTCTCTCTCTCTCTCCACATTTTTCCTTTTTTTTTTAAAAAATTTTTTTCTCTTTTTTATCCTTCCTTTATCTTTGTTTTTTTTAATTTGTATTTTACATTTACTCACAAAATATTTGTGTGTCCATATAAATATAATTTGACTTTTTTCATTTATTTTTTATTTATAAGTTTATATAATTATAATTATAATTATTAATAAAATTTAATTATATTATTAGAATATATGATAAAAATTTAAAAATAATTAATTGTGATATTGAATAAGTACATTCTAAATTTTTTAAAAAAAACATAATAACGTGGAAATAAATTAATGAGATAACTAGTTTTATTTTTTAAAAAAATTATTTGAAAAATGATAAAAAAAAATTTATAAATAACTTTTGATAAAAATTAGTTACGTGATTAATTTATTTTCACGTCATTATACTTTTTAAAAAAAAATTAAAATGTACTTATTCAATATCATAATTAATTATTTATAAATCTTTATCTTATATTCTAATAATATAATTAAATTTTATTAATAATTATAACTATCATTATATAAACTTATAAATAAAAAATAAATGAAAAAAGTCAAATTATATATATATACACACACAAATATTTTGTAGGTAAATGTAAAATACAAGTTAAAAAAAAAAAAAAAACAAAAACAAAGATAAAGGAAGGACAAAAAAGAGAAAAAAAAAAAAAAAAGGAAAAGTGTGGAGAGAGAGAGATCATGGAGGTAACAGAGAGAAAGAGCGTATTGGCCCATTTTTGTAACATTACGAGTATATCTGTGTTTTGAAAAATATTAAGTATTGATCTGCACTTTTAGTCAAACACTAGGGGTATATTTGCACCTTATCCTAATAAATTATAATCTCTCACTAGGAGTTGAATTTTTTTACATTCCAATTTGAGGTGTAACTAATTTTAACTTATATAAGGGGAATGGGGGTCAATTATTTTCTTCCCCTCCCTTCCATTAAAAAAAATAAATAAATGTCAAACAAAATAGGTATTAATTCTCCCTTCATTCTCCTTTCTTTCTCTTAAATTCACTTTCATTCATGTATAGTGTAAAATAAAGAATCACGGTAAAAAAAAATTAAATTTAAATTTAAATTGCGATGATTGATTACTAATTATTAATTTAAGTAGTATTTAAATTCACTATCGATTGATTTCTTTATAATTTGAAACCAAACTATAATACACTTGATATCATTAATTATATATCTACTCCTACCGATACTACTACTACTATTATGATACGTACTATCAATACTATAGTTTTGATAACACTATGATACATTCTATCAATATTGTTATGCTATTAATATTAATTTTTATTATATATTCATGAGGTGAGTATTTTACAATTTAATTATTTATCTTAATTTTTTAAATTTCAATTGACATTATTTTAATTAAAAATCACATTTTTCTTTTTTTTTAATTTAATGTTTAAAACTATATTTATCCTAAAAAAAATTAAACTATACTTCTTTGGAAACTAAACAAATTCATAATCTCATAATCCCACAAAATCTCTAATTTAATGTTATTTATCAGAATTACTCATGGATATTATAAGTTATTTGATATCATAAATAATAATAGTATAAATTATTTATCTTCAATTTATGTCTTTTTTTCACACATTAAATTTTTTTTTTATGGTTGTTAATAAAGTTGAGTCAAACGCCTCAATAAAAAAGCGTAATGACTCTTATAAGTAGGCAAAACACATTTTAAGGCTCCTAAATTTTCACAGATTTATCTATTAAACTCTTAAAAATTTATTTGTCTATATCGAGCCCTTAAATTTTTATTTTTTCACATATTAAATGATGTGTTGGTAGCATATGAATTGAAAAATTAAATATGAGATCAATTTAACAATAAACATTATTTACTGTTTCTCATATATTATTATTTTTGTTCAATTGCAAGCTAACTATAGTTATTGATTAGTGGCTACCTGACAATTTATAATATAATAATATAATAAGGTCAAACTCAGGACAATAAGGATTTTCTCTCTCTCTAGAGAAATATTTTTCTTTTTAGATTATGTTTAAGAACACATTTCAACGTTTAAAATTATAATTTTTAGCATTTTAATTGTTTGATAATACTTATTTTAAAATTTTAATTAAAATAAAAATCACTTAAAATAATAAGTGAAAAAAAGAGAATGTGAAAAATAAAGTGCTAGTTATTATTATTTATTACATTAATTAAAAAATAAACAACTTATTTACCTACCCCTATTAGTATATAACATAGAGTTAAATCAAAATTAAATTAAAAAATATAAATATTATATAAAATATTAAAATTAGAAATTTTAATAAAATATTTTCATTTATTAAAAATAACTATATCAATTATTTTTTAATAATTAACATATTTTATTTAATTGTAAAGATGACAATTTAATCCGATTATTCGAATACCTAATTTAACTGAATCCTAATAAATCGAATTTTACCTGCCTCATTTAATGGCAAGGCGGGTATAAATTTAAATATTTATATCTGCCACAAGTTGGGATCGGATACGAGATAAGTATATATCCGATTTGATAATATTATTATTATTATTATTATAGAAAGTTAGAAGCCCTAATATTATTCTAGAAACCACACATCTGATATCTTTCACTCTTCACTCCGCCGCTCATTTCTTCACTCACATCTGTCTCTACCTCTCTACTCATCTCTCTTCACCCGCATTTGTCTCTCTCTGCCGCTCCGCTCATCTCTCTTCACTCGCATCTGTCTCTGCCGCAACGCCGCTCATCTCTTGTTCTTATTCTTGCTCGTGTTAATCTGTTGTTGTTCTTTATTGTTTGGTATTTGTTTTGTTTTTAAAAAAAAAAATTAATTTTAATTTTTTTTAGTTTTCTATTTGGGTTTGAATTTTTTACTGATGATTAAGAAACCCTTCACCGCAAAAGTGTATTGTTGTTCAACCTTAAAGATCTTACAATACTACAAGTATTTATATTTTGTAGATGTATACAAGCTGGTGTATAAATACTGCATTGATCGATATTGCCAAATTCATGGTTCATTGCGCATAATTCACAACTTCATTACATTTTGAGTATTTGGTTTATTACACTTGTTTAACTCTATTAGCAAATGACATGAAAAAGTAAGACAGGGTCCCCTGCCCTGTCCCCCACCCCGCTGCGAGTATGGGGACGGGCGAGTACAAAATTACTCTGGTGCCCACTTCTGTTCCGCTGCCATCCTTATTTAGTTGCATTAAATTTATTTAGGCAGTGCAATTTTAAAATTATAATATCAATATAATATTTTATTAGTAAACAAATATAATTAACTCTTGTTTATTTAATATAGTAGCCTAAGAACTATTGAGATAACACCCTTCAATGTGTGAAAAAATAAAAATTTGAGAACTCAATGTAGACAAATAAATTTTTAAGAATTTAATAATAAATCTGTAAAATTTTAAAGGATTCAAGATGTGTTTTGTCTACTTATAAGAGTCATTACGCGCTTTTAACTAATTTCACTAATAGTCATTAAAAAAAATCTTTTAATATGTGCAAAAATAAAAATTTAAAGGCTGAACATGGATAAATAAATTTTTAGAGGATGAATAAATAAATATGTGAAAATTCATAGCTACAACATGCGTTTTGCTTAGATAGAATGGAACTTCCATTCTTTATGTCAACCAACCTAGCTATTCAATTTTTTTTTTTTTTCTTTTTTTTTTTTTGCCCGAAACCTAGCTATTCAATTGAGGTCACTTCATTTAGTCAAATCTATTTTGAAACTTTAATTAAGCAAATCCTTTTTTAAGAATGTAAAAAGGATAAGTGCGTGTTAAATCAACATAATATTCTGTTCCATAGTGTTAGTGGAAAGAACAAACCAGATTATCCACAAAGTATAGAATCCAATGTTTAACTTAGAAATTAAAACTAAAACTAAAAATTTTTCTACTTTATCTCCTCCACTCAAAGTATTGCATATCACAAAGTAAATTAATCACTTCTTTTTTTTTTAAAGCTTTTAAAAGTTTGAAGCAAAGGCCATCATTAACTTTGTCACTATATATTAATTTCTACTATTAAATAAATTAATTTGATGGTTAGTGTTTTTGGGTTGGAATATTATAGAGAATAGCTAATTAAAAAAAAAAAAGAGACAAGCACTAATGGTATATATTTCTTATTCACTCTTATTGGCTTTGAAAAATTGGAACAAAAGGCCAACTTGAGTGATACAGAATCATATATATGTATATATATAATATATGGGTGATGATTTTTTTTTATTTTTTTATTTTTGCCAAGAATATATGGGTGATGATTTGGTATAGGAAAATTGTGAAGAATCAATGTTGACTGGATCCACTTGATGTGGTTCAGGTTTTGATAGTCTGTTTATTATTATTATTATTTTTTATTGTTGTTATTCAAAGAAAATATGAGGTTGGTATTACCTAGGGTCGAGCAAAATTAAATCAAACTGACTAATTAGGCTTGATTTTTAAAATAGTAAATAAATTAAATTTTAATTTGGTTCGATTTTTACTAAAAAAAAATTTAGTTTAAACTGAACCGGCAGAAATATATATATATATATATATATATATATAACAGTCGAATCGAACCAAATTTTTTCAGTTCGGTTTGATTTTATACAAAGTTTGATTTTGATTCGGTTTATGTAAAATATTGATTCGATTTTTTGGTAACCGAACCGACTATTTGCACATGCTTAGTATTACCCATGTTAACACTTAGGGTGCGTCTAGATCATGGTTAAAAATATAGAGTGTAACAATTTACAAGTGTAACTATTAAAGGAGTAATAGTTACAGGTGTAACAGTTAAATTGTTAATCTTGTCTGATAAATCAAGAGTAATGGATAAGTTATTAACATAGTTACCTGAATTTTGTATAAAACATTAAAAAAAAATTATTTTAAAAACTTATTTTAAAAAAAAAAGACATTTTCATAATTTTTTTACTAACTAAAACAAATTATATAATTTTTTAGGAAAAAAACCTATCATATTTTAATGAATAAAGTAATACTATAAAAAAACAAAATAAGAATAAATCCGTAATCAATCATAATTTACAACTAAACAAAATTAAAAAAAAAATCTTCAGTTAAACAATTTTATAAATGAAATCTAAATTAAAAAAAAAAAAGAAAAAAAATTTCCTTTTCCTTTTATAATAAATAGTCACGTCTTTTTTTTTTTTTTTTTGCACGTTTATTTTTATTACACGTTTTTACCCTAATCTCTCTTAAGTTATTGAATTAAAGTTTAAGTGAGAGTAATTATTAAGAAGGTTAAACATTAACTTTGGTATTTAAAAACTTATCAAACAAAATTAAAGAGGGTTAAAGTATTACAGGAGTAACACTTAATCTCTTTTAACTCCGATTCAAACACACCCTTAATGATAAATACATATACTATTTAAATAATAGATTCAAGATTGATTTTGTGATATTAAAAAAAAAAAAAATTGAGGTTGGTATTGCAATGATATTTCTAGTGAACACATACATAGTATCAAGAATAAAATAGTAATAATAATAATCAAAATAGTATAAATACATCAAGTATCAAATTACAATCATATTTATAAAATTTAAATTAGATATAGATAAAAATCGAATTTAAAACTTATATATAATTATATATAGATAAAGGTTGGACTTGGATTTGATGCTTTCTTTTGCTTGTCTTTATTATTATTATTATTATTATTATTGTGGTCATATATCAATTATATTCTATATTTGAGAATTTTTTAAATAAATTAGCTCTTCCATTTTGTTCTCAATTATTCTATTCAAGAATAGCTACGTTAATTCGGAACAGAGGCTAGCTGTTCCAACTGACTTTTAAATTTCACATGTAATATATATATATATTTGTTCCCACAAATTTTTTACTTTTACCCACATAAAGTTATAAATATGCTCTCACTTAAAATTAAAGCCCACATAAAACTAGGATTTAATAAATAATATTATACACTATTTTTTTTAGGTATCAATTCTACAGTTCTACTCCAATTTAAAATTTTAATTTTAATTTTACTCTAAAATTAAAATTAAAATAATAATAATAATATTTTAATATTAATTTGAAGGATAAAAAATTAAAGAGTAAAAAGTGAAATTAATCTTAAAATTTACTATACCATATTAACAATTTAATATTTAAATTTTGATAGGAGTTAATTGAATTTCTCTAACTTTGTGAATTGGGTAAAGTGTTAAAAATCAAATTAATGACTCAATTAATTAAATTTGCAAAATTAAAGAAATTTTTTTTTAACTCAAATCAAAATTTAAAATTTAAATTTACAATAAGTTTAAGCATATTAATTTGGCCATTTAATTAATTTTTTTTTACAATTGTATTTGGGATAAAATCACAATTAAATTTTTAAATTGAAATAAAATTAAAAATATATATATATAATTAAAAAATTAAATAAAATTCAAGATAAATTTATTTAGCTAAAATTAATTAGAGATATTTGATAGTAGATTCCGTGTTAAATATTGCCCCACTAACAAATTCTTCAGGATTCGTGACTTATACACCCAATAAGGGAATTGCTAATGATGATGTTGGATTGACTCAATTCTGCATCATATAACCAGACGTACTCAAATCAAACAATTTTTTAAAAATTTCATTTTATATAATATCCATTTACCTAATAAAATTATGTCTTTCATACCCACTCCATATTAAATAAACATTTAAATGACATAAAAAAACAATTAAACATTTAAAGTATTTCATCATATTTTATATAAAATCTGCTCTTAAAAGATCCTTTTGAAATACTACTAATAACCAAAACATGGATCTGATCCTGCTAAAGGAACGATCAAATAGAATTAATATTAATCAAATGTTAAAAAAGAAGAAGAGAAGATTTAGAAATACATTATTTTATTTCACAATAAGAGGCTAAGAAAAAAAAAAATCCTTTGCCTTTGATACACGCTAGTCCTCTTTTATATTAGATGAGATAATTATTACATGCAGAGAAAAGTAAAAATTACAATATTGCACACTTTAATTATACAGATAACATGTGGCCGATAACTTTAAACATAATGACTAGGAGAGAAATTAAAATTGTCATAGTCTGAGTCATTTGAATTTATCTTTCCATAAAGATGTTTGTACCAAGGTCCTGACTGTTCATATGGATATTGTGAGTCTTGGAAGTATTATGGAGGCCATGTGGACATGTCTTCATCTTTTTCTTTTTCTTTTTCTTGATTGGCAAGAGGAGGTGACTTTGAGTGGGAAGGTCCAACTGATTGAGAGTCACTGATTGAAACTGTAGCAGGTAACATCTGTATTGTAGTGGGGCCTGATGGATAGACAGATGTGGAACAAATAGGCTGAATGTTGGTATCATATCCATTGAGGCAACACGGGAAATTTTTGAGCCTGAGCTTGTCCTGTTCTTGATGAATGGGTTCAGGAAAATTTCTCCATGCATATGCTTCATTGCTGGTCCAAAACTTCTTATCTGGATTCTAAAAATATGGACAGTGTAGAATGTATATGGTACAAGTACTGAAATGATGTGCAGAACTGGTCCATAAATTCTCTTGTTCAATAATTCTTTGAAAATCTTTGTGCTACCAGGATAATGGAGCAAACCACTCTAAAAGAGTCCAGAGAAGAGAATCACATTCCTGAGCTTCATTGAGAAAATGAAATATTTCCATGATTGAAATTTCTACTGCTCTTGAATACAAAATTGTGAGACACCAAATACAGCAGAGTTCTGAGGTAGAAGTCCTTAGGAAGGTTTAAGGTGAAAAGGAATAAGGAAAGGGTAATCTTTGAAAAAATGAGAAGGCTCAATGGGAAGATTCCTGTATTCTATGACTTTAGAAAGGAACAAGAAAATATGATTTTTTGCATAGAGTTGGATCTGGTCAAGAGAGGTAAAATGGGTGTCTAAAGGGAAAATTTTCTTGACTGAGGCATTGAGAGGGGTTGAGGAAGCCATGAGGATGAGAGGGAAAGTCAAGGTAGTGCAAATTGCTTGAATTTGTTGTGGTCGGGATAAAAGATCAGGGATGAGGTTATGGTCTCCTTTTATATGTTCAACAGAAAAGTCATACTTAGCAAACCAGTCTTTTAGTCTCAATAACTGCTTACTTGGAATGGATTTATTTTTAAATTCTAAAATCTTTGGGAAGGCATAATTATCCATTCGTACTATAAACTGGTGGCCAATTAGATGAAATTCAAACTTTCTTATCCCATTTTTGATCGCCAAGACTTCCTTTATTGTTGTGTGGTAATGCTTCTTAGCATCTTTGAACTGTCCACTGGAATGACCACAATAATTCAATTTCTCATCAAGTTCTTCAATCAAAATTGCTCCCCAGTATTCATCACTTGCGTCTGTCTGAAGAATTCTTTTTCCAGTACTGGGAATCTTCAGTGGTGGAGGATTTTGTGCCACAACTTTTAGTTGTTGGATAGTCTGTGTCTGAGTGGGACCCCAAGGTGGAGCATTCTTTTTCAACATTTTTTACAACTGGCTGGTGAAGACAAAAGCATGTGGGATAAAGTCTCGTAAATAATTGATGATTCCTAGGAATTGCTGAATTTGCTTTATTGAAAGATGTTCATCAAAAAACTTCAATAATTCTTGAGAGATGTGGGGACCATGTTGATATCTACCATTCCGAAAAACCATGCCAAGAAATTTCACTGAGTTCTGTCCAATCATGTTTTTCTTTTCTGAAAGCATTATTTCATACTGATCAACAATCTGTTGGAATTGGGCCAAGAGTTCTTCATGGGCCTGGACATTTTTGGAGAAGAGTAATATGTCATCAATATAGATATTCCTAACTACCAAAATCCCGCCTTGAGATCAAACTTTGAAAAAATATGGGCTTCATTAAGATGGGTGAAAAGAGAATAAATCTTTGGAAGAGGAAACTTAACATCTCTTAGGAAATGATTAAGAGGTTTATAATCAATTATAAGTCTCTTTTTCCCTCTAACAACTTCATATCTTTTTTCCACATAGAATGCTTGACAAGCCTAAGATGAATCTGTTAGTTCAATAAGCCCTTGCTCAAGGAGTTGGGAACATTCTTGTCTGGCAAGAGATAAGTCAGTAGGACTCATTCCAAGATGTGTGGCTTTGGTTGGGTTAATGTTTTCATTAAGCTTAAAGGGTAGATTAATGAAGAATGATTCATTTTTCCACAAAGGAGAAGGATGAGCAAATTGAGCATGTGATTCAACATAGAATTTTTTTAGAAAGTCTCTGATATTTTGAAAGTCAGGAGGTACCTCACTTAGAGAAAACAACTTTGGAGTAGAGGTATATAGTTTTAGAGATCTTTTGTGCTTTATCCCTTGAGGAAGAATCTGAAGACCCTTTGCTAATTTGTAGTTATCAAAACCAACAAGAATATTTTTATCAGGAAGAGCTGAACTAAGAACTTTAGTCCATACAGTACACTCAGGAAAGAATTGAATATCAACAGGATGTTTGGATCTGAGGGATGTCGAGAATACTTGACCATTTGCAGCTTTAAAATACTCATAATGCAATTCCTAAAAAGAACTAGAAAGAACTAATAGATTCATCATTGTTTTCTATGCTCCAGCATCCATGAGTCCAATAACATAAATGGGCCTGTCATACTTGAATGGCAGGATAGAAATGTTGACCAATGGAGCAGGAGAACTATGACTCTTATGAATAGAGTAAATAGGAAGATAATCCTCATCTAATGAATCATAACTTGAATCAGAAACTTCAAGAGCAAATGCTGTTTCTAGATCAACTTCTTCTTGTTCTGAATATAAAGATTCAACATTTGCATCTGCTAGGCTGTAAGAGAGCTGCTGGACAAGTTGCTGTGCTCTCTTAGGATTGTTAGGAAAATTTCGAGTGAAATGCCCTTTTTGACCACATATGTAGCATCTGGAAGTATTGTCTTAACTTTCTTCCCCAATTTCAATCTCTCTCTTCATGATCCTAATCTTTCCACAGCTTTCCAAATTCAAGTTCAACTTACTGGTGCTGACCAGATCTCTTCTTCTAAAGCTGCTACACTTCACCATCAACTCGTTTTTCAAGTTCAAAATCATGCTTTTGATCTTCCTTCTCATGGTACTTCTTCAAATGCTCTTCTTCTCCTGGATGATAATGATGATGTTCCTACAATTGTCCAGATTCCCAAACAAATCTCCATAGATGAATTGATCAAACTCATGCCTCTTGAATGGCTCACTGATTATGAAAAGTTCTATCAAGATTCACAGCCTGTTCATACTACTTCTTCTTCTTTTCAGAGGAGGAAAGATGGTATGGTAAAAACAATCTTTCAGCCTCCCAGAATATCCACATCCACATCAATGATGGTGACTCCAATTTCTCTTCCCAGAGAAAAGAAAATCCTTATTCATAGTTTTTCTTTTGAAGGTCATCATATTTATATGTCCAAAATCAATGGTCACTTTATTTGGGATGCTCCAGGCAGTAGAATGTGTGATCCTACTTGCACTTGTGATCTAGAGGATGAAGATGATTGTCCAACTCATAAGATTACCAAAGGGAGATGTTAGATGTCTTTTCCCACAAGGAGAAGACCAGATAGAGATGATGATAGTCCATGGATTGGGATTCATGATTGGGTCCTGAAGAAGGAAAAAGAAGAAGTTTCAAAGTTTAAAAGCTCAGAGAACTATATGAAACCTTTACCCATTTATAAAAAGGCTCTTTTACAATTTGAATAAGAGAAGTGCAAGGTTCTTGTTCCTCCTCCAGTTGTTCCAATAATGCAGCCTTGTATGATGTTCTCTCCAGTTAATCCTGAAGATTTTCCTCCTTTGACAAAGACAGTCAACCCACAAACCAAAATAATCTCTACTCCCTATGTTTCTTCACAAACTATCACTCCCTCTGGCCAGACAAAAGAACCAAAACCTTTTGAGTCTGTTCTAAACTGGCAAACAGAGAATGCCAGAACTAAAAATGTTTATCTCTAGAAGATTGATCAAAAGCTTGATAAGATAACTCTCCATCAGTCCCAACAGTCCTTTTTTGTACAAATGATGCATAAGGAGTTAACTTCTTAGATTGCTCATCTTGATCAACAACTTCACCATTTGATTGATCAAAAGAGGTTTGGAAAGGAGTTTATGTAGAAAGAAGTAGAAATCAGAAGGTTGCAAGCATAATTGGCAAAAGTTGAGGCAGACATGGCAAAAACTAAACCAATGCCCTCTTTTTTTCCTTCTTTTGAATCAAACCCATTTCACTTCTCTACTTTTCCTACTCCATCTAATACTTACAATCCATTTAAGATGACCTATGAAGCTTTCAACCAACCTTCCTCTTATTCTGCAAAACCTACAAAAAGCATTTCATCTTCAGAATCCCTTGAAGCAGAAACCCACTCTCCAAAAACCAAACAACCTAGAAAAGATAAACATCCCATGTCTCAGAACATGATTTCAATAGTCAAAGATGACTCTTCAGATGATTCTGATATGCAATCTCTTTCTTTATATTCTGATTCATAGTTGACAGACATTACTCAGATTCTTGCAATAAAAGAATCTGCTTCTCATGACCCTCCTGGAAACACTGGCACTATAGTTGTTCCTCTAACAGAACAATCTGCTCCTCATCCAACTAGTTCTATGGAAGATGATACAAAGACTTATCATATTCATGAACCAGAAGAGTATCTGCCTCATAAACCAATTGCAGGTCCCTGGTTTTTCTTTGATTCATTGCCCCCTCATAAATGAGAGAGGTAATTCATGAAATGGGAGCTTGGATAGATTTACAAATGACAAAATTTAATGCAGTGTTGAAAGAAGTCTTGAAAGAGTTTGTTTCTAGATTTACTGATACTCTTCGAGAATGGTACCAAAGTCTGGGAAATTATAAGATGATGATGTTTTTGAATATTGGCAGTGCCGGACATGCATTATGAGAGATTCACAAGCAATTCATGGAGATTTTTCTCAATATGAGAAAAGAATCAGGCAGGAATTCTTTGATATGAAGTGTTGTTCTCTTAAACAGAAAGATCTTAATTTTCACTATCAAATAATGTCAAAGAAATATTACATGTTGAATTGGTACAATGATCCTAATCTCAGATATACATATGTCTCTTCTTTGCCTCAAGAATTGCAACCAGAAATTCAGAGAATGATCACTTAGTCTCCCAAAGAGTTTTCAGATATTTCTCTTGGTGAGATTCATCAATATACTTTGTTAGCTCTTGAGAAGCTCTGTGAGCAACAACATTTCCTACAAAATATCCTTGACAACAAGAAGCTTGCCAAGACAGCTTGTAATAAGTCTTATCTTGGTATTAAGTGCAAGGATAAGAATTGTGATTGCAAGAGTCATAAAAAGAAGCATCATTTCAAGAAGTTTCAAAAAACTTCTAAAGGCGGGAAAAGAATGAAGAACAGAAGATTTAAATTTTTTAAAAGAAAAGCTTCACGCGGAAAAATAAAAAATTCTAACAGATGCTACATTTGTGGTCAAAAATGACATTTCTCTCAAAATTATCCTAACAATCCTAAGAAAGCACAACAACTTGTCCAGCAACACTCTTATAGCCTAGCAGATGCAGATGTTGAATCTTTATATTCAGAACAAGAAGAAGTTGATCCAGAAACAAGATTTGCTCTTGAAGTTTTTGATTCAAATTATGATTCATCAGATGAGGATTATCTTCCTATTTACTCTATTTAGAAGAGGCATAGTTCTCCTGCTCTATTGGTCAACATTTCTATCCTGCCATCCAAGAATGACAGGCCCATTTCTGTTATTGGACTCATGGATATTGGAGCACAGAAAACAATGATGAATCCATTAGTTCTTCATTGTTCTTTTTAGGAATTGCATCATGAGTATTTTAAAGCTGCAGATGGTCAAGTATTCTCGACATCCCTTAGAACCAAACATTCTGTTGGTATTCAATTCTTTTCTGAGTGTACAGTCTGGACTAAAGTTCTTGGTTCAGCTCTTCCTAATAAAGATATTCTTGTTGGTTTTGATATCTACAAATTAGCAAAGGGTCTTCAGATTCTTCCTCAAGGGATAAAGCACAAAAGATCTCTGAAACCATATACCTCTACTCTAAATATGTTTTCTCTAAGTGAGGTACCTCCTGACTTCCAAAATATCAGAGACCTTATCAAAAAATCCTATGCTAAATACATGCTCAATTTGCTCATCCTTCTCCTTTGTGGAAAAATGAATCATTCTTCATTCATCTACCCTTTAAGCTTAATGAAGACATTAACCCAACCAAAGCCACAGATCCTGGAATGAGTCCCATTGACTTATCTCTTACCAGACAAGAATGTTCCCAACTCCTTGAGTAAGGGCTTATTGAACCAATAGATTCATCTTGGGCTTGTCAAGCATTCTATGTGGAAAAAAGATATGAAGTTGTTAGAGGGAAAAAGAGACTTGTGATTGATTATAAACCTCTTAATCATTTCCTAAGAGATGATAAGTTTCCTCTTCCAAAGATTCATTCTCTTTTCACCCATTTTAATGAAGCCCATATTTTTTCAAAGTTTAATCTCAAGGCGGGATTTTGGCAATTAGGAATATCTATATTAATGATATACTGCTTTTCTCCAAAAATGTCCAGACCCATGAAGAACTCTTGGCCCAATTCCAACAGATTGTTGATCAGTATGAAATAATACTTTCAGAAAAGAAAAGCATAATTGGACAGAACTTAGTGGAATTTCTTGGCATGGTTTTTCAAAATGGTAGATATCGACCTGGTCCCCACATCTCTCAAGAATTATTGAAGTTTCCTGATAAACATCTTTCAATAAAGCAAATTCAACAATTTCTAGGAATCATCAATTATTTACGAGACTTTATCCCACATGCTTCTGTCTTTACCAGCTAGTTGTGAAAAATGTTGAAAAAGAATGCTCCACCTTGGGGTCCCTCTCAGACAAGGCTATCCAACAACTAAAATTTTTGGCACAGAATCCTCCACCACTAAATATTCCTGATACTGGAAAAAGAATTCTTCAGACAGACGCAAGTGATGAATACTGGGGAGAAATTTTGATTGAAGAATGTGATGAAAAATTGCATTATTGCAGTCATTCCAGTGGATAGTTCAAAGATGCTGAGAAGCATTACCACACAACAATCAAGGAAGTTTTGGCGGTAAAAAATGGGATAAGAAAGTTTGAATTTCATCTGATTGGCTACCAGTTTATAGTACGAATGGATAATTCTGCCTTCCCAAAGATTTTAGAATTTAAAAATAAATCCATTCCAAGTAAGCAGTTACTGAGACTAAAAGACTGGTTTGCTAAGTATGACCTTTTTATTGAACATATAAAAGGAGACCACAACCTCATCCCTTATCTTTTATCTCGACGACAACAAGTTCAAACAATTTGCACTACCTTGACTTTCCCTCTCATCCTCGTGGCTTCCTCAGCCCCTCTCAATGCCTCAGTCAAGAAAATTTTCTTGAACCCATTCATCAAGAACAGGATAAGCTCAGGCTTAGAAATTTCCTGTGTTGCCTCAATGGATATGATACCAACATTCAACCTATCCGTTCCACATCTGTCTATCCATCAGTCCCCACTACAATACATATGTTACCTACTATAGTTTAAATCAGTGACTCTCAGCCAGTTGAACCTTCCCACTCAAAGTCACCTCCTCCTGCCAATCAAGAAAAAGATGAAGACATGTCCACATGGCCTCCAGAATACTTCCAAGACTCACAGGACCTATATGAGCAGTCAAGACCTTGGTACAAATATCTTTATGGAAAGATAGACTCGGATGACTCAGACTATGACAACTTTAATCTCTATCTTAGTCATCATGTTTAAAGTTGTCGGCCATATATTATCTGTATAATTAAAGTGTGCAATAATGTAATTTTTACTTTTCTCTGCATGTAATAATTAACTCCTCTAATATAAAAGAGGACTAGCGTGTATCAAAGGTAGAGTTTTTTTTTCTCTTAGCCTCTTATTGTGAAATAAAATAATGTCTTTCTTAATCTTCTATTCTTCTTTCCTGACATTTGATTAATATTAATTCTATTTGATCGTTCCTCTAGCAGGATCATATCCATGTTTTGGTTATTAGTAGTGTTTCAAAAGGATCTCCGTCATAGATAAGCCTTTGATGAGTATTGTGGCTTTGTTGGCATTTGATATGAGAGACATTACTAATAATCTTAAGGTGATATCTTATAAAAATATATATATTAGACTATTTTTTATTATGTAGTTGATAATATTATTTCAGTCGACTTAAAATCTGGGATGAATAATATATATATATATATATATATATATATATATATATATATATATATATATATATATATATATATATATATATATATAAGAGAAATAATGATTAAGTTAATAATTTAGTTATTAATTAATATTTATCTTGTAATATAAAAAAAAATTATAATTTTTTTCAAAACCACTTATCTTTTTTATTTATTTATAAATATTTAATCAACAAATTATCATTGCAATTTAATTAGATCATAGCTTGATCTTAAAAATATATATATATATATATATATTATAGCTAAGGTCATGTCCATCAACTCCCTTGATGAACATTACAATTCCACCAAAAAGAAGAGTTCTAGAGACTGAAATAGGGAAACCATTTATGATGATGATTGGTGAAGATGACCTTAGAATCCATACATACTTGCTAACGTCAAGATGGGGCTATGCTCCAATCACCTACAAATCACCCTCAAATTTTATGATTAACAACAAATTGCGTAATTTTATGGCTTATTAATTAAACTGCCTAGTGTTAAATAATTATAATTCAGAGTCAGTTTATACATAACTAATTTTTTTTTAAAAAAAAAAAAAAGAAAGAAAGAAAGAGAGAGTAAGAAATTCAAATTTGAGTTGCTTCATCATTTATCAATTACCATCTTTACTTTCCCCTATAGTTTTTAACTTTCTTTATTAATGAGTAATTTTCAACAAGAAACATTGTCGCATTGATTTCAAAATCAAAATAGAGGGAAAGAGAGTGAATGTAATAAATAATTAATTAGTTTATGGAAAATTACTTATTTAGAAATAAAATATAGATAATAAATATGTCAAAAATTACTAATTGTATCAAAGAAAAAAAATGCAAAAAGATTAAAGTGATGGGATACATATGGGGCATGTAGGATTAACAATTAAAAACAGCCACTCAAAAGGTTTCCAGTGGAGGGGTTTAGGTAAGGGAGAGTCTTCCGGATATTATGCAATATATATATTTGAAATAAATAAAATCTTTCATTAATAATGATTAATAAACACAATTTGAAACAGAGAAGTAAACTTAACTGCATTCAAAAAATACATATAAATCTTGTTATAAAGATGAGTTTTTCCTCTGAACTTTATTGATCGTGTTGACGGAACAATTGTATACAGCACCTTGACTGCATTTAACACAACGGCAAAAAATACATTCTACCCGGTGGCTATACTAAATTACAAATCGATTTTATTGTCATTTGACGAGTTTTTAAACTAGTCCAATCTTTTAAATATCATACTCAAACTCCTAACATCCATGACGGAAGATAAACAAATTTTCATAAAAAAAAAACAAGCAAACTCTCATCAAGAAAAACAAAACAAAAAATTTATTAAATCACATAAAAAAGATAACAAAACCTATAAAGTAAATGAAAAATAAAATTAGATTCATTTCTAAAAAGACACAGATTAACAGATATTTCTTATTGAAAATAAAAACCTAAATAAAATAAAGAAAAATGAATCACGGTCAATGATTCAAACAATAAACTTTAAAAAAAAAATGTTGCACAATTAGCCATCAATATAAATAAAAAAAGTTTCTTCAAAAAATAATAATAACATTACCCAATTAGCCATCAATGCCCTCCACTCCTCTCCTTTCCTATAGTTGGACTTGACAAAACAAACACCATAGTTGAATTTCACCATTTATTTATTTATTTATTTTTCTTTTACAAACAGTAAAACATTAATTCAATTATAAATTAGAAAATATAGTCATATACACTAACCACTAAGGTAATTTTTTCTTTTATTTACATATTCTAAATATCTCTTTTATTAAAAATATATCTCTCTCTACTATTCTTCTTCCCCATTCCCTTAAATTCTAAATTACTTAAATTATTCTCATTTTCCTTTTTCCGGTAGGTTTGGAGCTCATGTTTCGCCTTGAGCATTTAATATATAAATATATAAAAAAAAATATTCCTAATATAATATGTCTAATAACTTATACATGTTAATATATAAATAAATAATTCCGCACAATGCACCAGCCCATACTAATCTATATATATACATAAATTATGAGTCAAAGAATTTTTAAGGTAAAAATTCGCTATGTATGATGTCTTAAATTTTAAGAATAAACTTTAAAATTAGCTTTTAGTATAGTCACGTTAACAAAAACATATTAAGTCATGTCATTATGTTTTTATAAGTGTTAATTAAAATTTATGTACATTAATATATATATATATATTTTTTTATCATCCTTTTAATTAGTTAATCCATATATAATAAATTTGGCTTATATATATGTTTTACTTATTAATATTCAAAATTATTAAAAAATAATATTTAAATTTAATTAAACAATAATTTATATATATTAAAATATTTTAAAAAAATATAACCAAAACGTGTGCAAAGCACGAGCTCAACTAATTATACATAATTAGGAGGTGTTTGGCATAGCTTTCGATAGGTGAAAAAACTTTTTTTTTTTTTTTTTTTTTTAGTGAAAAGCTGATTTTATAATGTTTGGTAAAGGTTAAAATTGAAAAAAATAATTATGTAGATAGCTAAAAATTAGATATTAGAATAAGCTGAAAAAGGGAAATTTTCAAGAAAGCTGCTTTTTAGATTATATGAGTAGCAATTTTTAAATTTTATTTAGAGAAAAATATCCCTAACTTTTACTAAAAATAACTAATCTACCTGTAATAAAAGAACACTTTTTTTTTAATTTAAATTCTTTCTTATTTTACTTGGAGCTATAAACAATTATGAACTATTATGTTTTACTAATTATGTATATAATATTTTCGATCTGATCTAATTTTTTTACCCGGTTATAATAAAATCGATCTCAATTCAAATATTACTGGTAAACTAGTTCAACGGGTAATTAGCATTGAATTAAAAAAAAAAAAAAATTTGTTTGTTGCTCTTGAGGTTCAAACCACTGATCTATGAGAATATTAATAGAGCACCAACCAGCTAATTCAAATATGAACTTTTGTTAGTTTTATACATAAAAATATATTATTTCATTTAAAACAAATTATATTGTAAAACTAATTTTAATAACTACCTTCCAACATAAATTAACAATAAAATTTTAATACATTATAAAATAAATTTAAGTTTTTTAGCACTAAAAATTAAATTTCTCTCATTTTATTTACACAAAAAAATTTATTACTTTTAAAATTCTTATTACTATTTATTCTATTATTATCTTAAATTCTAAAATTATTTTTATATTATTTGTTAAAGAAAATTTGTTGTATTTAAATTTATTTCATATTATTCTATTAAATTGCTTATAAGATTTATATTTATTATATTATATAATATTAATTTAATTATTTTCGGTTCAACACCAGTTGAACCTCTGACTCGTTACCCTTTGCCTCTATCAATTCGAAGGTTAAGCCGGGTTTGAAAACATTGTTTAGAACACACAGGAGGTTAATTAGAATTTAAACTTTAATTCTATTTTTCTTTCATTATTTGAGAAAATTGGTAATAAACAGTGATTAATAGTTGGAATAATTATTAAAGGTTGAATCTAACTCATTCTATTCAATCTTTTGTTATTATTATCAGATAGTATGCTTAATTAGGCGTAAATAAAAAA
>CATKHJ010094916.1:0-22998 GCA_949750685.1 Vernicia montana | reverse complement strand
CTTTTCTTTATTTCCCTTTCTTTTAGTTCTTTTATTATAGTTATTGCTTCCCATTTCTTTATATGATCCCATTTTCTTTAATCCCTTTCTTGTTATCACTTTAAGAGGCATGTTAATTAGAACTGAATTAATTAACTTATTTTGATCCTCTTTTATTTGTTAATTAAAACTGACCTAATTAACAACTCGGTAATCAATCTTGTTTGATTAAAATCAATCAACTCGCCTTTAATCAATGAACTGAAACATGAAAAAAGGTTCAAATTAAAACAAACCTCCTTCGCAAGAAGGGCGAACTACGTGGATTTTGATTCACATTCGAAGGGATACGTAGGCATGCTTGTCTGAAAGCATCAAATCCAATTAAAATAAATCTTCTTCTCCTTTCATCTTCTTCATTTTGTTTTCTTTTTATTGTTTATTCTATTTTCTTTATTGACTTAATTTGGGGAATGTGTGACTCTTCTAGAACCCATAAGGGCTAGAGGGAGTATCCCCTAATTAGATTTTTGTTATAAATTTAATGTTCTTATTGTTCTTCTTTATTTAATTATTGCCTTTATTACTGTCTTTATTGTTTTACTTTAATTCATACATTATTGTTTATTCATTTATATTTTTTTATGAAATCCATTTTAAGTCATTGTGTATTAAACTTGCCAAACTAGTAAAAATGAACCGAAAACCTAGTCCCCGAATCCTTTTTGGTAATCGAGGGCTAGTGCACTTTTCCATTAGATAATAATTGGAGTCAAAAATGGATTTTTCCTTAAATTTTTCCAAATAAAATAAAATTAAGGCGGCGACTCCCAAATCAATTTTCAAAATCAACCAATCCGAATTCGAGGGTTCCATCGTGAGTTCAAACCTGAATGAGCATTTCGATCCCCTCTAACGGATCGGACCGGTGCTCGGGCGAGGCCTCACAAGGCCTCACAGTTGGCGACTCCACTAGGAAAAATTAAATCTTTTTCAAAATAAAAGATAAAAGTGGATCACTTTTGGTAAAATACAAAGTTTAACTTTGGTTCAAAATAACTTTCTTCATACATCACTACATTTGGACTCCTTGTCCAAAACCCTAGTTTCCTAGGAAAACAATGGATAGAAAGTAGCATCGAGTGGGCAACCTTCCTTAGGTCTGCTTATTGATAGTAAAATCATCCAATCTGCGGCGTATCCTTTAATCCTTTTAAAGGTGTAACAAGTATACACGTACTACTGGACTTACGCGAGGCTCATTGTCTCACATGTGGTTAGGTATATCGCATCTCTAGTGTGACGGGTACCCTATTTAAGCCACCCTTACCTTTAATGTAATGAACCTAGAACCTGACCATAGATTGTATGTTCCATAAAGCAAAACCCTTACACATATGCATCTTCATCATACATCCATATTGTACAACATGCATTCATTTTAAGTGGAGCCTTGAACTGAAAAAGGGTCAAACACTTTCACCTCGACCCAATCACTTTTGTCCCACAAATCTTAAACCCAATAACTTTGGCACAACATGCAACCCTAAGCCCAATACCTTTGGTCCATCATACTCAAAGCCCAAAAACAGTTGGCCCATAACACCATAAGGGATCCTTTCCCCCCAGAGTCTGTATACTCTTACTCTAATCATTTTTCCATATCCTTACCCGCCACTAACTGGGATTCTTTTGATTTTGCTTAAAGGTACTAATGGCTAACTCAATTGACATGGTTGCTCTGACCACACTCATGACCAATCTCCTTAAGAAACAAGAGGAGAATTTTCAAGCAATTCTGAATGCTCAACAAGCCCAATTTGAGGAACAAAGACATACCATCATCGAAGAAGTGCAGGCCATGGTTAATCAAGCTAGCCTCAACCCGACTAACCCAAACACAGCTTTGGACCAGATCACCCCAAATCTTAACCAAGCTAATCCTAATCCAGTCCAAATCCCTGCCTATACTACCTCTATGCCAAACACCTACAACCACTCTAACCTTCCTTTCCTTTGAATCCTTTTTAGGGTAGGGAAGTGTCCTCCCATCTAGACACCAAGATGCTTATGGAGAAACTTGAAGCAATGGAGAAAGCCATCAAATCCTTAAAGCACAGCAATGACCTGATTGATGTAGACAACTTAGCCTTGTTCCCTGATGCTAAACTTCCACCTAAATTCCAAATGCCTGAACTTGAGAAATTGGATGGAACTACTTGCCCCAAGACTCATTTCATGATATATGTGGGGGCAATGCAACCTTTGGGACTTAACAATGATCTCTTTACACAACTATTCCAACAATTATTAACTGGTGCTTCCATGAGATGGTTTCTTTCACTAGACAAGAGCCAGAAAATGACATGGGATGATATCTGACATGCTTTTGTCAAGCAATATCATTACAAAAGTGGAGTGGATGTCACTAAGCATGACTTGGAAACCACCAAACAACTTCCAAATGAGTCCTTCTCCATGTTCCTTACAAGGTAGAGGGCTAAAGCTGCTCAAATGGTAAACAGACCAACCGAACAAGAACAGGTGGACATCTTTTTCAAGAACCTACTTCCAGCCTACCAAGCCCATCTACTAACCCAATACCTGCTCACCTTCAAAGCTTTGGTTGCAACTACATCAAAAGTTGAATATTACATCAGAAATGAATCATTTCAACCTGAATTCTCTGCCACCGATCTGAATAGTGATGAACCCCATGACCTTTTGAGGCTAAGACAAACATGCCTCGATTCCACCCTCCCTTTCAAGTCGAATCCTTCACTATGATCCATGCATCTTCATCGAAGTGAAAAACATACCCCACCTCACCACACCACTACCTAAGTAGTATGTTACGGAGGAGCTCAAGCTCAGCTAATCTGACCTGTCTGAGATTGAGTCCAAGTCCAAATCCAAAATTCGAGTCTGAGTTTATGATCAAAGTCTAAGTTCGAGTTTGAGTCTGTCATTTGTGTATTCTTTTATCTTTGTATTATCTTCTCCTTTTGCAATAAAACATTTATGTTATTTGTGCACTTCTCTATTCTCATATTTCTTGTTTAAAGTCTAAAATAGTTGCGTCTAAAAAAAATAATAAAAAATCAATGAATTTTAGCAAGCATTTGCATTTTACCATGAAATCCACCATGATTTGGAACAATCAAAACTTGAGGTATTCTTATGTCCGCATCAACAGCCACTTCACTAGCTCCCAACCAAAGGATAGTCAATAAAGAACACCAAGTAGTGATCTTCTCAGTTGGAGCAGTCAAAGCTAAAGGCAATCTAATAAAGTTACCCATTGCATTTTTGGGTAATCAAACATAACACCTCAACAAGGTGCAATTTCAAAATGGACTTGATATCCCCACAAAGTTTCTCTCTAAGACTAAGAACTCAATAGAATTGTCTAGACAAAAGTCAGAGCCCCAATACAAAGGAAAACAATAGCTTAAATCATGGTGGGATAATCTTTAAATACCAAAATTCATTGATTAGCTCGCTAAGTTGCAAAACTGAAAGGGTGGCTTAGGCAGAAATTAGAGCAAGCTCATCGAATTGAAAACCCAAAAGGAAGGCTCGGAAAAAAGTTAGAGCTAAAAAAAAAAGTCATCATGATCAAATCATTATGTTCCTTATGCCCTTATCCCACATTAAGGGTGTATCTTCCTAAGTCATCATCCTTTGACTGATCCCTCATTAAAGGCACACCTTCTGAATCGTCTTTTGTCAATCTGTCATAAGCATGTCCTCCATATCTTATTTTAGTCATCCATCACATTGCTTTATCATTTAGTAGGGGCATATCCTTCCTATCATCCGTCACGTTTCTTAGCTCAAGCAGCTAAGTAGCCCTTATCATTCATTAAAGATATATCTTTCAAGTCGTCTGTCAAGTCTTTTAGCTCAAAAAGCTAAACAGCTCCTACCATCCATCCAAAGAGCACGTCTTATGAGTCGTCATCTAAATCAATCTAGTGTCTCCCCAAGAATCCTATCACTCTAAAAGTCTCTTCAATCTCAGGCAATAAGATAGTCGTGCTTATCTTCTCCATAAATCATGCTACAAAAGCAAAATCATACAACCTCCCCAATACTTTTCAAAAGGTTCAACATGTCATCCTTTTAAACTCAAGTCTCCTTGGTAAAATCTCATCTTTCAAGGGCCAAGCCCACCAAAATCCCAAGTTTCTCAGGACTTATGATCCTTGAAGTCCAGTTTTCTTGGGAAAGCCAAAGTCGAGCCATAACTCCCAAGATCTATCATCCTCAAGTTGATTAAAAAAGGCCTGAACCAGTCAAAGCTCATCCCAACCAAATCATATCATCCCTAAAGTCCAACTCCTTTAGACAAGCAAAATTAAGTGGCAAGTCAACTGGTCAAAACACCTTCAAAAGTCATGTCCAGAAGCAAACTCTTAGCAGATAAGTCACAAATAGACAACCCACAATCTTCACCTTTGAAAAGGCCATATCTGACTAAACCTTCCCACCTAATCTCCTCCAAGGCAAAACCTGACCTAGCCTTCTAAAATAACTTTATAGGCCATACCTGACTGAGCCTTCCAAGTATGATCTCCACCAAAGCCAAAACCCAACCTAGCCTTCCAAGATAACTTTCCAGGACACACCTGACTAATCATTCCAAGCATGACCTCCTCCAAAGGCCAAAACTTGACCTTGCCTTGATTTTCTCCTAGGGCATAACAACTGAGCCACTATCCTTCATCATTCCAAAATCGGGGCACCCTCCTCCACAAGATCAACACTTTCATATCAAATTAACCGTTCAAAGGTTCAAGGCATCCAATTTAGAATTTTTGCATAGTCAGATGCATTTCATATTAAACAAGTCACTAATTAGAGCTCTTAAAATAAGATGGATCATCAATCCAAATTTCGGGTCCTTCACCCAAATCAATCAATCTCAACTTTAAAATCAAACCCATCCTAAGATAGCTTTAGGATCAGTACCTTAAAATCTGAATTAGGTTTCCCTTCTAAAAAGCAGACCTATCCTAGGATAGCCTTAGGATCTCATTTCCAAAAACAAATCAGGAATATCACTTCCATACCATTCAAAATCTCCCAAAGATACCGGAAGCAAGTTTCTTTTATCAATCAATCCACCCATAAATGTCTAGCAACGATCACCTAGACATCCCTCTGGTTCCTTTCCCCGCTTTTTATCCAAATATGTCTCATCTTTCACCCAGAAATATCTAGCCACTAACCTAGACATCCCTCTGGTCCCTTTTCCCGCTCTCACTCATCAAGTCAACTTCAACCCATAAATGTTTAGAAACACCAGAGCATCCCTTTGGTTCCTTACTCCATCCATATTCCCCAGGTTCACTATCATCAGAATTGCCTTATGAACAAGAAAATTTTGATAAGGGGGTAGCTATGAACCCTTAAAATTACACCCCCAGATGACTGATTATCAATTACGAACCCATAGAATCAAACTGGGCCCAAATCGGATTAGAAACGGGCCAAAACGGACCAAAACAATACAAAACCAAATCGATCTAGACAGAAAACTGAACCATACCTGAACCGGTTCAGGCGACATCAGAAGCCTGCCGCCCGAACGGGCGGTGCCATAAGTGTGCTGCCAGGGCACACGGCACCACATGCGTGCCGCTAGTGCCGCCGACCGCTTCTGAGCCATCCTTCCTCTATAAATACACCTCCACTTCTAACAGTTGAGGGGGGGAGAGGGGGAGAATATAAAAAATTCTTGATTTTAATTTGTTATTATTTGCTTTATTTAGCTAACTTTTCTGTTTAAAGTCCAATTTTGGAGTTCTTAATCCAAAGTGGAGCTCAACTTTGGAATTAAGCTTGTCTCATTCGTGAGAAAGCCAAGAAAAGTAAAGGTAAAATTCCTTTCTTCTCTTTCATTTTGAAATTCTAAATTCAGATCTAAAATTTATTCTCCTACGCCTTTCTTTAGGTCTAAAACTGAAACGATCTAAAATTTATTAATTTAAAATCTTAATTAAATTAATAAACCAAATCAACATCTTTTTTTTCAAACCCCTCATTTGCAAGAAGGAAGAACTGCGTGAGATTTGATTTTTATTCAACAGGATATGCAGGCATGCCAATCTTTAAGACATCAACTTCAAAATATTTTTAATAATATTTTTCCCTTTCTATTTTATCTTTTTTTTATTAATTGTTTTCATATTTTATTTGTCTTTCTTTTATTGCTTTATATGTTCTTTATTTTTCTATTAAATTAGTTGGGGAATATGTGCTTTTCCTAGTATCCATAAGGGTTAGAGAAAAGATAATCTCTATCTTATTTGCTTTTGATTTAAGAAAGATTTATTTCTCTATAATTGTCATTCATATAATTTTTGCATCATTTATAACTGTTTCATTCATCATTTGTATTCATATTTATGCATACAGAAAAATTAGCTTCTTTTATATAAAAGTTATTTTGCACCTTAGCCAAACTAAAGAAAAAGATTTTTTCGTTAAACTGTTAATTACCAAAACCTGATCCCCTATCCCTCTTTGGTCACTTGTGGACTAGTGCTTTTCCAATGGGATGAGTTAAATAAATTGGAGTCAATTTAATTTGGGCTTTTCTTTAATTTTCCCAATTAAAATAAATAAAATTGAAGTGACTACTCCCTTTACAAATGACAAATTGCAAAACACAATTTTCCAATCTCATAGCAAGTAACAATCGTGGAGTTTCTCCCGAAGAGCATTTTGATTCCCTTAGCGGATCGAACCAGTGCTCGGGCAAGGCCTCACAGTATGTAAGAATAGTATGCATTATTTATGTGTGATGATGTTGAGGATAGCAGAGCTTCCTCATTTGATGACTTTGTTAAGCAGGAATCTAGTATTGATATTGATATTATTATGATAATAGCCCTGTGTAACATTATTATGATGTTATGCACAGATTTTACTTGACAGGTTATGTGTCAGTTGCAACTATTGTTGTCAGACCCAACCCGGCCCGGCCAATCGAACAAGGGAAAATAGGGAACCGGAGGCCAGACCGGTCCTGAGTAAAGCTAAAACCAGGGATTCCATGGCCCCGAAAAAAACCCGGTGATCCAGTCAACCTGGCCCAGGTTTTACAAGTGAGCCTGTCCAAATTTTAAAAAAATTATTTTTTTTCATTTTTTTTTTTTTGCCAAATTAAAAAGAAAACTCATCATTGAAGAAAAAAAATTGCAAAATCAAGCTAGCACGAGCCAATCCATTTCGGCTCGGCAATCATGTACGTAGGTCGTGCGCTCACATATTAAAAGTGCGGTTCGAACCGTGAATTTAGTCTCAAAATAGCCACTTAGTGAGTTATTATGTATATCTTTTATAAGTCATATTTATTAATTACTCAGATAACGTTTTGTTAATTTTAATTATATATATTATATTTATTTTTAACATATACATAATAAAATATATAATATTATTTAAAATTTTAGTTCGACCCCGATTAAATATCTGACTCGTTACCCTCTGCTTTCACTAATTCTAAAATCGGGTCAGGTTTGAAAATATTAGTTTTAGCTGTGATATTGCAGTTTTTTTTATTTGATTTGATAGGTCATACTGGCTTTAAGCTCTGAAAGCTTAAAGTTTTTCGTGCCCTAGTGCCGATTACGTGCTTTTAAAACCAGATCGTGACATTTTATATACACGAAACAATCAATTATATAATTCCTTTATTTTTTTAATGCTTTTCTTAAATTGATTATATAATTTTTTAATGCTTTTCTTAAATTGATTATATAATTCCTTTATTTTTTTAATGCTTTTCTTAAAAAAAAATTTATTCCTATATACTTTCCACCGATCCATTTTAAAGTGTACATAATACTCATATATAATTAATTAGTCTAATTTTTAATTAATCGTTTTACATTTTTAATTAGTCATTCCAAAATTAAATTTTTATAAATAATTTCAAATTTTAAAATTATTTAATTAGTTCTTATCTTATAAATATGAAAGATCAATAAAAATTTATTTAATTAAAAATTTATTTTTTTGAAAAAATATAATTAGTTATTATTTTTTAAAACAAAAATTATTAGAAATTTTTTTTTAAAAAAATTCACTTTTTTTTTCCTATTAATTTTGACCCTCAAATAAAATTTTCTAGTTGGACCATAAATTATTATTCAAAAGTTGTACTTATGGTCTCATTTTTTTTTTTTTTTTTGTCAGAATACTTATGGTCTCATTGAGTTATGCTAAATAATTAATTGTAATTGTACTTCTTAATCTAAAAAATGAAAATATATATATATATATATTAAAAAGTACTATTTGCATGAAGATGATGATGATGACCACGATGGCTTGAACAAAAGGACAAATCAAGGTTTGAAATTGAAAACTACAAGTAGCTAATTGGTAACGGTAACACTCATCCAAAATCTTTTGCAAGACAAAGGTTCCCGTAGTACTGTCCCCATGACCTCATTTGTCAAACTCCCTTTCTTTTCTTTTTTTTTCTTTTTTTTTTTTTTTAATAGGAGGAGGTCCAAGCTAAATTGTCAAACCCAAAAAGTAAAAACCAAATTGCCTCTTCTCTTTTTTTCTATGGTGGCAAATCCAAAAACCAAATTGCCTCTTTTCTTTTTCTTTGGTGGGAAAATTGCAACCTATACAAGCCATTGAATTCAAGTCAATATCATTTGCGAAGTTTGGAATCAATATTGAAGAAATTATTTACTATGTCACACTTTTATTTTCAAGTAAATAATTTCTATGTCATTAAACTAATAGTACAGTGATTAAATGTCTGCCTCATAGTACAAAAAATCAAGAGTTTGAATTTTAAGAATCTCAATTTTCTTTAATGAATTTTCGTTGTACTAAAAAAAATCATTTCTACATATATTTTTATATTTTAATGTTATCATATAATAATAATTATAAAACAATTCAAGTGAGGGGTGAAAATTTATTTCATTAATAAATAATATTAAAAATTTTAAAAATTAATACATTATCATAAATAATGTATAATGTAATACTATATTTCATTGAGAAATATAATAATAAACACTTGAATGAAAAAAATTCATGAAAATAATTAGATTTAAAACCATGATTTTAATATTTATTTAAAAAACTATACACTTAATTTTTCAAATCAAAATTTAAAAAGTCAAATATAGGAGGAGGATTAAGGTAAAAATAAAAAGAATTCATGGAGTTAAAAACTAAATATAAAAAGAAGAAGAAACTAAAAGTAAAAAAAAATATAAAAATTATTGAGTTAAAAGGTAAAGATAATAATTTTTAAGGTAAAATATGTAAGGAAGAATAAATTAAGGGTTAAAAAACGCAAAGAATTCATGAGGTTGGAGGGGATTAAATCAGGATTTTAAATAACGGTATAATGAATTGTATTGATATAAAAATCGGTGTAATAGTATTGGACTGAATCGGATTGAATCGACCTCCGTTACTATGGATTTTAAAAAATGATTAGCAAACTAATCCATATTAATAAAAAATAGACTGAAACGTTCAAAATGTAATACATTAAATTAATAAACACTTAAATAAGCATAGTATAGACTATAGAAGCTCAAATTACATAACATATTTATGAATAATGCATAATAACAATAATTAAGTTATATAAATTCCTAATAGAATATTGTCTTGATTTAAAAAATATAATTTTTTTTTATAAATTAATCTTATTTTATTAATTAATGAGGGGAAAAAATCATGTTATTCAAGATGAATAAAGTGATAAAAAAAATCCTTCATATTCTAAGCAGATAAGGTAATATTAAAAAATAAATAAACAACAAGATTGATTAATCACCACCAAAAAGAGCGTCGTGGAAGATCTTGATTGTTTTACCCGCTATTAAACTCATTTGCGTTTTGGTTGTTCACTCAATATGAAAAGACATCAAACAATGATTGAGCTCCATCCGCTGTATTTACTTCATAGTTTTGATAAATATTGTCTGTCTCTATCTCATATATGGTAAAGGATGGTGGATGTGATTGACCCCAATTATCGTTTGGATATTCAGAATATGATATAGGAACAAATGAGTTTAGATAAGAATGGTTGCATGCAAATTCATGATATGCACCTGTCGATGTAGATTAATTCATAATCAAATTCATATTGTCTTAGCGTAAAACTTGATGCAACATCAAAAGTTCTCTAGCTAGATAAATTTAAGTTTACATGATATTCATAATCAATTTGGGTGGTAGAAAAATAATACCCACCACCACCACCAAGACCACTGCCATCGCCACCATCATGCCCATATAACGTATTATACTCTTAAAAAAATCGATACGAAATAACATATTAACCGTTATTTAATACTCTGAATTAAATGTGAAAATTAAGCTAGGGTGTAAAAAAAAAAAAAAAAGGCTAGGGGCCATGGCCCCCACTAGAACCACCCCCCACCCGCCATGGTCCCACAATTATTGGAATATTTAAGTTATTTACAATGACACGGTACTCTTTCTTTACAACTTTGTTTCCTAACCTTTTTATCTCAAGTTTATTTATTATAGCAGTTTGTTTTATAATGCTTTCCATCGCATTATTATTATTATTATTTTGTATTTTATTTGTGTATAGTTACTTTTTTTAAAAATTTTTTTTTATTGATATGTAGATTAGTGGATCAAATTAATAGTTAAAGTATTAGTTCAAGTAATGAGAGCATTGGTTAAAAATAAAAATTTAGACATAGTTAAATAAATAAATTAAATGAGTGGAAAGTAAGAATTTTGAATTATCATTTGATATAATAGTGATTGTAACGAAATATAATTTTATTAATTTTTTTTTAAAACTTATTTTTATATTAATTTATTTATATTTATCTAAAATAATTATTTTATAATTATATATTGTCAGAAATGTCTGCTCTTAACTGCTATGTTTAGAATATATATAATATTAAGAATTTTTGTGAAGCAGTGGGTAGTAAATCCGCCCAGCAAGAAAGGACATGTCATATTTTAGGTGAGGATTGAGGAAGGATTCACTTTGTTTTAGATTCTGGAATTGCATGCAAAATTGCAAATGTGCGAAATAGGTATATATACTGTAAATGATGTTGATGCGATCGAGTTGTCTTCACGCATCACACTTTTGTTAGTACTAAGCCCACTATTAATTTTCTTTTATTCATTATTAACTTTAATTAGAATAGAAACTTTCTTTTTGTGTTTGGAGATAACTTCAGAATAGAAACTTCATAAAATACCACTTTTGCTTTATCTATAAATTAATCTACCACTATGATCTTCTCTAGTCTACCCCCTTGGCCCTTTCATTAATTTTCCACAGTTTTAACCATTTCCCACTTTTTATTTATTTTTTTTTTTGGTATATGGAATTATAATGTTAAAATTTTTAATATTAGGTGAACTTTATTCTATTTAAATCGAATTATATCCAACTAAATTATCGATTTCTGTAATTTAATTAGATGTTTTAGTAAATTCAATTCGGTTTAATTTTCAAAATTAAATAATTTAAGTAATTTTTATTTACCCTCTTGTTGAGTAACAAAAGTAGACTAACGTAATTAAAAAAAAAATTGTCAAAAAGTAAAAAATTTAATAAAAGGTCTATAATTGAATAAATTTATTATTCAACTAATTACATATTGACTTAGTTAATATAAATTTTATGATATGGTAATTGGGTTTTGGTATAATTATCGCATTTTAAATCAATTTAAAAAAAAAATAAACTAAATAAACAAAGCCAATAGAATGCATATCTACTTATAATAAAATATTAACTAACTTTTTTTTTTTAATTTGAGATTTCAATTGGTAGTATTATGAATTTCTTATTTAATTCAATTAAAGGCAGATGATCCATTAATAATTAATTCAAATTATTAAAGAAATATTTGTTTGGGGATGTCTAATTGGCATGATCATATATGAATTAATAAGTTCATTAATATTAGTAAATGGATTGTCTAGTAAGAAAGAAAATATTGTATTATTGGAAAATAATAATAATAATAATAATGAAGATAGGATAAGAGTGTGAACAATAATAATAATAATATAATTTTTTGGTAAAATGAAAACTCAATGGGTCGAAATAGGCTACATAATAAGGAGTAGTTTTTCCCTTTAACATCTCTTACTAAATTAGTGATAATTTTTTGTTATTGGGGAGACTCGAACCTGAGACTTTTCATTTTTCACATTTTTAAAAAGATGAGAAAACCAATTAGACCACACTTTATTTATCATAGTAATAATATAATCAGGTGATGGTGGCAAATGATGTGTATAAAGTTGGCAACTATACATAGTTTTTTTTTGCACCAAGGCAACTATACATAGTGAGTGGTGGTGCCTACTATATATAATGCTTGGTTGATTCCTTAGTGATTTTCCTTTTCATATTCTCTCTCTCCTTTTTTTTTTTTTTTTTTTAATTTTGTTTTGAATAAAGAAACAGAAACGTCACGCAAACACTTTGCTTTTTTATTTTTAAATAAAATAGAATAAAATAAACAAAAATCAAAATAAAAAATAAAAAAAATTCTTGCTAGTTGTGGTCTTATTCTCAAGTGCAATCTAAAATGGGTTGCCACTAAGAATGGTTAATGTGGCGTCACAAAAATTTGAATCTTCAAAAATAAAATCATTATTAGATAAAATTTTTAGATTCTTTCTCTATACACTCTAAATTCTGATGCCAAAAATTGAAATTTTCTTGAAATAAAATTCTTTACTATTTGATGCTAGACAAAATCTTTGGCAAAGAAAGAATTAGTACACATTCACTTGTTGTTTTTTTGCATCTAAAATAGTATATATGGTAACCCAACAATGATTCTTTGTTCACTATATATTCTTCTTGTGTAATTGATTGCAATACATGACTTGAGCTTTTCAAGTCTATTTCAATCAAAGAATTTATTTCTAGAAAACTATTCCATCCCTTTTAAAATATCTAAAGTTTTAGATATATATATTTTTTTCAAATTATCTGTCATTTTAAAATTTTAATAAGGTATTTATTATTTTTTTTAATTTTACTCTCTTTTTATTTTTTCACTAAACATTTCAATTAATTACTTTTATTTATTAACATCAAAATTAAAAAATAATATTTTAACTTTTTTATTTTTAAATTATGACAATTAAATAACTACTAAAATTTTAAATGACTAATATTTTAAAACGGAAAGAATAATTGCTAATTACATTTTCAATTGATTAAATTGTGAGTTCATGAAAATAAAAAATGACAATACCAATTATAATTTAGTTAAAAACAATATTAATTTATTATATTTAATAGATTCCATTATGTTCCTATTACAGCCCATCAAACATTCTCTTACATTTTCATTTTTCCACAAAAGCAATAATGACTCATATTAATTATAATATATAATTAATTAAAAAGGGGATCATGGTCATATTAGTTATCAAATATAAATAAATTATTCAAAGTTCAATTATTATAAAATATAAAAAGGATAATATATAGGCCTAATTGTCTTACATGAATTTGGAGCTCTCTCTAAGCTAACAACTCATTAATTATTTGCTTATTTGCTAAAAACTCATACTAATTATTGATTTATTTAGATGTCATGTCAATAAATATATAAATTAATTTAAAAATATTCCTAACCCTTAATGTTTCAATTTGGTGTTAATTAATTAAGTGTATGGTACTGTGACTGCCCTTAATGTTTGGTGAAGAGCTAATCTGTCATTTGGAAGAAAATAAGTGTGGCTTACTATAGCACGTGCCAAGCTTGAATATTTCATGACGTCGCACCATTATATTATATATTATTTAATAATATTAAAGTCATTCTTTAAAAAAAAAAATAGTTTTCAAAAAAATAAATAAATAAATAATATTAAAGTCATGTAATCTAAAATTTAATCTAGAAATCCGCCTCCATCTTTTTTTTTTCTTATTCCTCATTTTTTTAGAGTTTTAATTTATTCCAATCTACTCATTTTTCAGTTCATTCTAGTTGATATTGAGGTTTAAAATATATTTTTTTATTTTTTCTTTAATAAATTTTAGATTTTCTCTTTTTTTTTGTTTAGTTTTTGATCTCTTAATCTCAAATCCATTTTTTTTTTGCTGATCTTGAAATTAGTGTATGATATTTATATGATGATTTTGATTTTTTATCATTAGTATATAATATTTTATTATTTAATTGATGTTAGAACTTAGTATAAATTTATGTAACTATATAATAATTTGTATATCTATCTTGTATTATTTTTTGATTTAATGAAATATCTTCTTTTTTCTTAAAAAAAAATCTCCACTTAGAATCAAATTTATAAAAAATATAATTTAGTACTTCCATGCTAAACTCTCAATTATTGATAGTTGAACAAGGGCATATTTGACATTGTAATTCAGAGTAAAAAATGTTTCATGTTTAACATATTGATTAAAAATTATTTTTAAAATAAATTCCATAGATTCTAATAGTAAAAATTTTAAAATATAATTTATTTTGAAACAAAATTTTAAAATATAATTAAATAATAGTTTCAAATTATTTTTTAATAATATCTAAAGATTATTTATAAAACTAATTTTTTATTTAAATATCAAATAAAATAACAGTGAAAAATTTAAGCTTTGTTTGATTTGGTAGTTATGAACAAATTATTAGCGGTTAAAGTCAATGATTGAGGGTAAAATTTCAAATTTCAATACTTCAATTATAATTTTGAATTATAAACTACAAAATTTTAAAATATTACTTTAATAATTGTATTTACTAAATATATTAAATTAATAGGTGAAAATTTGAATGTCAAATGCTGAATTATTTTCAACTGCTCAGCCAAACTAATTTTAAAATTAATTTAGGATGGCATTTCCACTCCTTTTTTATTATTGAACTTAACTATAATATTATTATCACATTGTTTAATTAATAATTTTCATAAGAAAAGAATGTTTAAATTTCATTTAATTTTATTTCTTATTATTATTTTATATATATATAAATGAAGACTTAAGTTCCATTTATTTCTATTTTTTATTTTTTACTTCATAAAAGTGATATTTTATATAAAAAATATAATGAAAATTTCATTTTTACATATTATAAAATAAATTTATTTTACTTTTTAATTTTTAATTTTTGATTTATTTGTTTTTTTTCATGAGAAAATATTTGTTTTTATAACAAGAAAGATAATTTATTAAATAAAGTCTTAAATTATAATCCTACTAACATTTTTAAATTGTGCTCATCAAAAATATTTTTTAATTATATTTTTACTAAAATATCCTAATAAATCATATATTTTTTAAATTGAACAAATTATATAATTTAATGACATGTAAATAATCAAGTAGTCATATGCATACTATTAAATAAATAATATATTTTGAGATTGTTACATTATTTTCAAAGTATATTAAGAGGTATTAACATTTTTATCTTTTTTATTTGGTTAATTAAATTTTTTGATAAACAAGATTTCTATAAATTAAAAGTAATAATAATAAAGAAATATAAAAAGAAATGAAAATTAAAATTTTCTTATGAGAATTATTAATTAAATGAGATAATTTCTTTAAAAAAAATTGTAAAAAAAAATTGTAATAAGAGTATTATAGTTAAGTTCGATAATGAAAAAGTAGTATTATTCTAAAAAAAATAATAAAAAAAGTGGTAGGAATACTATAAACCAAAAAGGAGTTTCAATATGCCACCATTAATTTAATTATCTTTCAATTGTCAAACCAACATTTCTTCGAGAGAAAGCTAAAGTATAAAGGAACTTTGAAATCTCAAGAACTCTTTCAATGCCAACCTCAAAAGCATCAAGAACCCAAATATTCATAAATTTTAGCTAGATAATTAGCCATTAGATTAAAATAATCCATAATCTAATTAAGAATCTTTGCCTACTTAAAGAAATAAAACCCCACATGGATTAGGTTCTTTTGCACAACAATTTTAAAAGACACTAACCCTATATATCATTAATGAACTAGCATGTATATGTCTCCTCAAATTTTTTTATAATATACCATTCCAAGATTAGTAAGCAAAAAAGTCTCTTTTAAGATAACTAACATATTTAATTATTTATTTAAATTTTATGATCAAATAGTATAATATTATTGCATTAAAAATCTGTTGGACATAACTGGTTGAGAAGTTGTTGATAAAAACATATTATATTGAAAATTCATTAAAATTTATTTTTAAAATAAATTTCACACATATTAATTATAAAAATTTCAAAACAATTAAATAATATTTTAAAATTGTTTTACCCAACAATATATATATATATATTTTTAATGAAACATAAAGCATTTATGCTAGAAAAATACCTCTTAAAAGCTGAAAAGTGATGACATATAACAAAATTTTATACATCTTAATTCCACAATTCAAAATATATAAAACATTAAAGGATTCATGTTTATTATTATTTGAGCACCTAATCCTTAGAGTGGCATGCAATTGAGAGGTTTTTTTTTTTTTTTTTTTTTGGTACAAATAAAAGTCTAATTGACTAAAATAAGTTACAAAATAGAAGGCAGCTCTTCTCTTTAACATTTCTTATTAAATTGGTAATAATTTTTTGTGATTTAGGAAATTTAAATTTGAAATCTCTCATTTCTTATACTTTTAAAGAGAATGAGAAAACTAATCAAGTCCCCTAATTGAGAAATTTGAAGTTTGGACTAATAAAAGAAAAAATATTGTGCTCCCAAAACAAAATTTTCTTTTGTTGACTTTCTATAACTCTTCTTCTTAAACACTGTGGATGAGAATTATCTAAAAGTATCCATCTTAAGTCTTATCCAAATATAGGAGTAAAGTAATCATACTTTGTAATTTGTAAGCTTTATTATGGATTCTTAATTAAAATATCCTTCCAATCATTTTAATAGATTAGCAATTATGTGCATAATTATTGGGCCCTAATTAGCAAATTAAACCCATAATTTTCATCTCTGATATAGTTAGTTTTCTTTTAGGTAATTTAATGCTAAGCAAGTTAGCTTCAAGCAACTAATGAAAAATGCTTTAATACCACACAGTCAAAATCTTCTTGTAACGTAATCAAACAATGTTCAAATTTAAATTCATTTTCCTTATTATTGAATGCACTAGTAATTTAATAATATAATATTTATTTAGTAGAGTAAAAAATTAGAAATTTAACTACTTCTTTATAATTTTTCAATGTAAAAAAAAAAAAAAAAAAAAATCATATTTTCCTTAGATAATTATCTATTATATTTGATAAAAAAAAATTAAAATGGAAGAAATATAAGAATACGATAAAAGAAATGGAGAGAAAACTGAAAAGAGAAGAAGAAAAAAAGAGAGATTATCAATTTATCATTGGCTACTAATTTAATGGTTGAGCATCAGTTTTATTTTCTTAAATATAAAATCAAATATTCAATTTACTATATAAAAAAAAATGGAATATAAAAAAATAGGGTTTTTACACAAACACTCCAAAAAGAAAAAATATTCTCATATATGTTTTCTTCTTTTTTTTTTTTTCAAAAATACACTTAATAAATTTTGTATTTTAAAAATATCCTATTTTTAAAGATATATCATAAGTATTCAAAGGTATATCATAAAAAAAAATAAAATAAAAAAAATAAAATAAAAAGAAGCATTTTTGAAAACCTAAAAAAGATAAAAAGGATTTTTTAAAAAAAGTTTAAAAAAAACTTGTGTTTGATGTAATTTCCTAAAAAAAAAAAATTGCATCGCTATTATTCCTTTAAATTGAAGACCACCTATGACCTATATCTTAAGTCCTAAACTTACAAATTAAATTCTCTATGTTATGTACAAAGGCTGGGCTATAAGTTTCGTTTTGGGTTTCAATAACATGGTGGGCTTACTCGGCTTTTTTTTTTGGACTCTTTCACTTCACATGTAGCTTTTGATGGAAATTTATAGGTAAATAATTCAAAAAATCACTAAATTTTAATAATTTATTTTAATGTAATCATTAAAGTTTAATTTATTGCAGGAAAATACCTAAAATTTTATTTTATTTTTTTACAATCAGAGTTTACCTAGTAGTTTCCGACATGAGTGTGCCACGTCACGTCACCCCAACCATCTAATTCAGCACATCACCTCGAATCTACATCAAATGAATTTTAGTAATCACATTAGAAAAACTCTAAAGTTTAGAGATTTTTTGAATCATTTATATTTTTTGCCTTTTAATTATTTTTTATATGTAAAATATTCTTTTAATTATTTTCACTATTATTCTTTTAATTATTTTTTATTTTTTCATCAAAATGTTCTTTTAAGCGAAAATATTTTTCTAATTTAAACTTTATTTAATTTTAACAAATGCAAATAATAAATTTTTCCTAAAAATCAATTTATAAATTCAAAATCATTTATTACTTTTTTCATTCAAAATATTCTTGTAATTTTTTTAAAAGAAAATATTCTTCTAATTTATGACTTTCTTATAACTTTTGCAATAATCGAGTCTTTGAGTAGTAATATTTTGCGTATTCCCTCATAAAAAAATAATAATAATTAATATTTTGTGTAAACCAATAAATTTTTAGTTCAACTGTAGTTGGGTCATTTACATATTGTTTGGCCTATTCCAAATGATTAATGTTAAGACTCTAAGACCAAAAAATTTAGGTTCGAACCCCACCTTTGTAACCAAGTAAGCGTTTGACATGAATACCGAGTTAGAGTATGCTTCACTCGGATAGCAAGAAATATTTGATTTGTTTGAGTTTATTTGTTGCCTATGAATTTAGATCCAATAATAACTGGTTAACTGATGCCACCACTTTACTGATGTTGTTTCTAAGCCTCCCTTTATAAGGGTATTGAGATGGAAGCCACGAATCCTTTTTAGACAAAAATGACTCAACAAGATCACTTAGCCAATTGCCACTAAGAGTAACTTGAGCTATTATCTTCTCCACTTCTAAAAGGCTCCTCTATGCTTAGGAGGGGTCGAGTTGTCAATCAATGGGCAAGTATTTTCAGCCACTTCACCCTATTCAATCCGATTATTTAAAATTTAGATGTTCATAATGACATCGGTATGGTTATTCATACTTGATGTCGATAATTTTAGATTTTAGTACCACGAAACTGTAGGATAATTGGAATTGTAAAATAAGTAGACTTGTAAAATTCATCGAAATTACAATACGAACATATAGAAAAAACAGTCACGAACGAGTAGAAATGGTAGAACAAAAGATAAATGCGGTAGAATTCAATTTTGACGATATTAAAATCTCACTATGAATGATTCACGCGAGGAAAGATACGGTAAAATTCAATTTTTGCGAGATTAAAATCTCAAATTTCCTAAGAATCCACCAAAAGGAAGAGAGATAAGATAAAAGAGGTAAAGACCCAATTTTTACTGATAAACAATAATTCAAAACTCAAAACTTCCTTACAATAGATAGTATAAGCCCTATTTATAGGCTAACCCTAAAAACTAAATAGGAAATAAAGATCTTACCAAATAATAATACTTCCTAAATAAAAATAAACTTTCTAAAAAATAAAAATCCTAAATAGATATTCTATTTGTAATGCTCTAAATCTTTCTCCTAATTAAATACATGTTTGCTATGAATATATGTACATGATATAGAAGTAAATTTGGTGGTTTATAAGTCATGGAGCTAGAAAATCTTATTAAAAAAGTGGTATGAGAATTTCTCACTATGATATGGTTTGATAAATATATAATAATTAGTTATATGAATTGTATAATTACTTGTTAATGAATAAATGTGTATACTTTAATTTAAAAATTAAATAATTGAAATTAAAAGTGTGAAAGAATATAAAAAGAAAATAATAAATAATAAAATTGCCAATATTAAGTAATAGAATATCAAAGAAGTTAAATTAGTGGAAGGAGGGCCAGACCTTCCTTTGGGCCAAAAATTTGATAAACAAGCCCATCTTCATTTGCACATAAAAAGTCTTCATATCATTATTTGTATTAAAACTATCTAGTCTATTAACATTATTTTTAAGGAGTTTTTGCACAAACACCTTTAAAAAGACAAAATGTTTTCATATATGTCTTTTTTTTTTAAATACACTTATTAAATTTTCTATTTCAAAAATGTTTCATTTTTAAAAATATATCAAAGATATATCATAAAAATATCAAAAGTATATCATAAATATAAAAAATAAAAAAAATAAAAAATATATTTTTGAAAATCTAAAAAGCAAAAGGATATTTTTGAAAAAAAAAATTGTATTTGGTATAATTTCCTCTATTTTTTTATTAATTAAGCTAATTATCACCACAAATATTACTAAAAAGAATAAAATAATATTATATATACATATTTGTCTCCAAACTTCTACCACCTTCTTCCAAAATTTTGTGCTGTACAAGAGGAACAAGAAAATATTTTATTCTTCTCTCAAATATTTGGACACCAAGGCCAAGCTAGGAGATTAAAAATTTTGAAGTAATTTCCTTAATAAAATTTGTTTGTTTTAGGTGAATCCTTTGTGTAATTTCTTGGCTTTTTTCTTCTCCTTTCTATTTGGAATGTTTCGGCTAGTAGAAGTTTTAAGGAAGAAAAGGTTATTTGTTTCAATTAATGAAAGATTAAGCCCTTATATGTTTAAAAATATGAATTATGTGGATATTAAATGAGAGAAATTCAAAATTTTCTAGAGTAGTCCATCTAACCTTAGTTAAGGTAGGAAATTTCATAGTAAATGGATTGAAATATATGATTAGATTGAAGGTATAATTAATAAATGAAGTATGGGAGGGAAAGTAACAAGTAAAAATTTAAATAATATGTTGTATGTCATTCGGCTATTATGAGAATTCAAGCTATAAATTCCTAAATTTCTATTAAATGTATGAATAAATTTATAATTGTGAGTAGATACATATGAGATTATGGTTTAAATTGAAAGAATGGAATTTAACTAAAATTATATATATATATATATATAGGTTTGGCTATGTTATTATTTTCAAATCCTAGGTTCATAATTTGATATGAGCTCATAATATAACTTGTAATTAAGTATATATATGTGTATTAAATTGTGTCTTAAATCGAGAAATTTAATTGATACTTGAGTTTGAATTTTTGGCTACTATATAATAATTTGAGTTAAAGAATTTTAATTTGTTTTAACTTATTAAATGAGTTGATTATATATATGAGAATAGTTGAATATGAAAATTAATAAAGAAATAAAATATAAAATTTTAAAATATAATTTTAGGCCACACGGCCATTTTAAAAAACTTAAGTATATAGTACCTCAAATTTATTTAAATGTATATGTTAAATAAATAGTATGTGTAAGATTTAAATGAGTGGATCGTTGATAGAATTGTAAATAATTGGGAATTAATTAGGTGATTAAGATTAGGAATTAAGAATTTATATGAGAATTAGCTTACTTAAAATATTATATATCAATATACAATGTATAATTGGCTGTAAAATGGTTAATGTAGAGTCAAATGACAATCGAGATAAAGGAGACGATCATGAAATCTGTGACCAATTTTTTTGCTTTTGCTAGAAAATAGAAGTATAGTCTTTAAGGTGAGTAAATAATTTACTAGTATGGTATGTGCATTTCATTGCATTATTAATTATTATGAAACCCTTTTGGATATGAGAAATCCCAAATTTATTGATAATTGTTGACCCCATCGATTCTTGAAAACCTTAACTATATATATATATACTATTCGATTGATTAAATCTTAAATTCATTGTTATAAGTTGCTGCTAGGATTTATCATTGACATTGTTCATTTCATTATTGACCTAAAATGAATCGTATTCCTGAATTCAGATGATATCGAAATGAGTCCGTATGACTATTGTTACTTAAATAATGTCATATATGATATATGAGATTTCAATTGTAAGCAAAAATTCCCGACTGATGTGGATAATACATCAGACCCTGTACACATGATAAAACCCGCTGATAGGGTGTTTGCATTCGAATCTCAGCTAGGGGGGTGGTCCTAACTGTAAGATCTGATCAGTCTTACGCACTATATGTGCTATGTGTGAGTAAGTAAGGCGTAAGCCGCTACTCAAAAATTTATATGTGGGAAGTACTCCGCTTCTAATTTATTTGATTTATACTAAATATTATATGAGATTCATAAATATCTCTTCAAAATTAAACTATTTGATATTGACACCTATCATTGTTATTCATTTTCCTACTTGCATATCATATTAGTGGATTATTTGCTTACTGAAAATTTTCTCACTCCACGATTGTTAATATTTTTACTGGTGATTAGAAGACATGAGCAAGGTAAATCTCAAGTATCTTCCTACACTTGAGAATTTTTTAATTACTAAAATATATGTTAATCTCTTTAAATCTTAATGTTTAAGTAAATTAAAGTCCACCCTAAAGTTCTATAGTCATTAGAAGTTGTAATATTTGAATAAGAATTGTAGTGACTAATAAATATAATGATTGTATTTGGTATTTATTGCAGTATGAATGTATGATTGATATATTGTGAGTAAATGATTGACACATAATGAGTTTAAAATGACATATATTGAGACCAAGATGTTTGTCCAATATTGATAAGAAATATTGATTAATGTTTTATATGAGATAATGATAGAAATTGAATTGAAATGGTAGAGGTGACTTGAATTGAGTATAGGTTAAGCCCATAAATGGGTAAAAGGGTCAAATTAGTCCTTAAACTTGGCACCTGGAGATAAATCAGGACAAAATCATCTTTTTTGTCATCAAAATCCTCATACTTGGCAATTTTTGTCAAATTAGTCATTGGTCGAATTTTGGGCAATGCATGTGCTATAAAATCAGACGAAATAACGTTAATTTCATAAGTCTCGTTTGACATAACTTTTCGGAAAAGTGCTTTTCTAAAAAAAAAAAAATAATTTTGAAAAAATAGGTGAATAGATGTTTTTCCAAAAAATATGATTGAAAAAAA
>CATKHJ010094807.1:0-13745 GCA_949750685.1 Vernicia montana | reverse complement strand
ATATGATGGTTATCATGTTGGGCGTCGTCATTCTCGGAATGCAAAGGGAAAAGGTTAAGTCCCAATCCACCATTACTGGAACTAGGATCCATGGAAATTAAAGGAGTAAAACTAGGAACTTGAAGGTGTGTTCCACGCTCACCGCACCAAATGATGTGAGTAAGATGAAATCCGAACCCACACTGTGTATGTTTCGAACTAGTTGTACTTGGTTGAATCTGCAAAACAGAGTTAGAGAGGTCAGGCGAACTTCCTGGGCGAACTCTCTGATGTTTAAGTCAGTAGGTGATTATTTTTAAAGAAAATAGAAAAGCTCTTTTGTGTTTAGAATGCGTCACCTGTAATATGAAGCCTCTGAAAGCTTTTATAGGAGACTGTCTTGGGGAGCAAATCCCTGAAATGTAGGACCACTAAGTGTCCAAGTAGTGGGATAATAACTTTTTATTATTAAGGAAGTGGAGAACGTGGTGGAGATGTAGATCTGTCAATCAATAAGGATGTTCGGCTTCTCATGCAGAACACGTCTGGGCGAACTTAGCTTAGATCTGGGCGATCTTGTGGCTAACGATGTGTAATAGGTCATTTTGATATTAGACGAATTCCTAATTCGCTTGGGGAGGCTCGTTCAGATTAATATACATAAGGAATATTTAAAAATCCACTTAATTCGATTGGTTTTGAAATATTTTTCTTTCTTTAGTTTTATAGTATAGAAGTACTGAAGTATAGTAGCTTATCATTGAGAAATGGTTAAAACCTGTGTTTTCAGAATTGAAACCCTGTCTATTCAATTAGTTTAATTGAAAATCGGTCCAGTATTAAGGATTAAAAAGATATTATTTTTTATTTTAAATATTATAGGTATTGAAACTATAACTTTTAGGTAAAAAATAAATCTAAATTATTAATTATTTAATTTAGATATTATATCTTAAATATTTTATTCACAATTTAATTTTATAATTATAAAAATAAAAAATTAATATTATTATTCAACTATTAAATATATATTATTAATTTAATTATTTTCAATCCAATATTTATTTTTTTATCTATTTTTTTCTAAGTACTCTAATTGTAAACTATGGTTAAAACTTAAAAATGATAAATAATTTAGGTAAAAAAAAGAAAAGAAAAGGACAATTCCCAACAAATCTAAATAGCCAGCAGTTAGGGGGTGACACTTACAAAAGCTTTAGCTTAAGTCATCTTACGTTAGCTGTCCTTCTTCCTATTTTTAACGTCCCTCAGCTCTCTCTCTCTCTCTCAAAAAAAAAAAAAAAAAGAAAAGCCGAAGCGAAACGAAAAAGCCAATTGTTCTTCTTTCCGAGCGAGTCTTTATTCAGAGTCTGAATATATATCCCCAAAACCCTTATTTTCTCCCTCGAAATTTATTTTCTCTGTTATTTTTTTTTTCAATTTTAATAATAATAAGAATAATAATAATAATTTTCTTATCTCTCTGATACATATTTTTCTGTTCTTTCCATTTCTAGAATTTTCCTCTCTTTAATGGCTCTCTATTTATAGTCTGACATTTCTGTATATTTATAATTTCAATCAGATTTTTTTTTTTGAAATTTAAGAAAAAACGAAAATTTAACCCAAAAAATTAATAAAAATATTTTTTGTTGTTGTTGTTGATTTTGATTTTCTTGTATTAAGCTATCGATTTCAAATAAATAAATAATTTTTTTTTCCTATTTAATATTTTATTTATCGTCAATAAATTTGATTTCTCTTATGGCTGCGGTTGCTGAGATCACTGGTGAGGCTGCCAATAACACTACCACTAAGAATTTGAATTCCGATGATGCAAAGCCTATATCGGAATCTGAATTCAGTGTTCAAAAACTTGTGGATATGTTCACAAAATTGAATCCTTTGGCGAAAGAGTTTTTCCCTTCTTACAATAATAATAATAATAATAATAAGACCCAAAACTTTCTTCTTAATCCCAACAATTTTGCTGTGCTACCCAATAAGGAATCGGCCAATGACAATTTCCCAACTAATCGAAGGGTATTTTTCTTTTGCTGATCGTCTACATTTTGATATCAATTTCACTTTTGATTAATGGGTTTTGATCTCATTTTCATTTTATACGTGTTATCTAACAGATGGATTGTTTGGCTCTTTCATTTTTAGTAAATTCTTAGTTAAAGATATCGATTAGGTTCTTGGACTGGTCCACTTTAGCTTCGAGAGAAAATGGGTTTTTGAGGTTCATATCTATTAATTTTTTTTTTTTTTTTTGTTAATGATTGATCAATATGCATTCATTTGTGAAAATTGATCATACTAGACTAGTATTGTAAAATTAGCCACTATTTTGGTGTAATGTAGGGTTTCACTAGGAAGCAGGGTTTTGGGTTTTTCCTCTTGTTACTTTATATAAATTAGTTATGTATCTATATGATTTGCTTCTGAATGATGATAGGTTTGCTGTTGTAATTTTATTCTAAACTAGGAAGGTTCCTGGGATTTGTCTGTCATCACTATTTCTAGTTCAATTGCTTCAATTTGAGTTTCAATTTTCAGCCCCTTGCCCCCTCCTCTTCATACTTTGATAAATTTATCAGCAGTCTTGCTTGACATTAGGGTTCAGTCTGAATTCTTTTCTTATTGCTGTCTAATTAATGTAAATTGTGTTAAAATTTAATTGAGTAGCTGGAACTTTTGGCCAGTCTTTTTGTTTGTTTCTTCTCATTTGATTTTGTTAAAATTTTAAATTCTAATGATGTAAATAACTTGTATTCGTATTTTTCTTAGTTGATTGTTGATTTCGCAATTTTCAGAGAAGAAACAACTATAACCAGGGGAAGAAGAGGCTGAATGGGAGGGCTTATAGAGCGCAACGAGAGGATAGTATTAGACGAACAGTATATGTTTCTGACATTGATCAGCATGTATGTGGCAATATCATGTCATCTTGATGTCTCGCCTTTATAAAAGTATGGATTTGTTGTCTGAATTTAGAGGAATTGATATAATGTCAATTGCTTCTATTTAATTTAGGTAACTGAAGAGAGGCTTGCTGGCTTATTTAGTAGTTGTGGACAAGTAAGTTGCAATGCCTGCTCTCTTTCTCTCTGCATTGATGGTATACCTGTATAATTCTAAACCCTACACTTTATATCTCCACTATCTGGTGGTGGCTTTTTGTTTTGTATGGAAATGAACATTCTTTGCAGAAAAATTAACTGTAAGTTTGTTCCTTTGTCATATCTTTTCTTCCTAAAATGCATAGTTGTTGAAGGCGCATAGCAGGCTCAAAGGGCGCAACCCCTAGTGCCTCAAACACTTAGAGGTGGCAACCTACACGAGGTGTGCACCTCAGGCAAGGAGAGGAACGCGCCTCCCTTACATTTAATCTGTATAAGCTATTTTGTTTTTCCATTTAAGTTATTTGATTTAGGCATTCCTTTGCAATATTTCAGGGATTGATTTACCATATATATATAAAAAGTTATGCATATAAAAGAAATTTATATAAGATTACAGCTTGTTACGAAGAAATAGGCAAATGAGATTTGACTAAATTTTAAGATTTGATTATTATAGTTAATCTTCCTATTTTTCATTAGTTGATTTTCATTCTTCGAAATTTAATTAAACACTATAGCTGACACTTTTTTTTTTTCTTTTTTTTTACTGTCTTTGATTTTGGAATGAATTGACTATTTTCTATTATTTGGCTAACTTGAGTTGATTTTCCTAATTGTAGATTTCCTATGATCTAATTTTCATGAGCTGACCTTTCTTTTCCAAATTTAATTATACTTTATTACCTCCAATTGTTGTAACCTGACTTTCCTTTTTCAGATTTAATGATAATCCAACTTTATTACCTTTCTTCTTTTCTTTTTCTTTCTTTTTTACCTATTTTTTTCTTTCTCCTTTCCTAGATGCTGCCTATTGTTCTAGCTTGCATGAAGTGATGTGGGTTAAAAGACATCTTTAGTCTTAATTTTATTTAGATTTTAAAATGATTGATGCAACAATTTTAAATGTTTTATGTTATTGTATGACTGTATGTGTAGTCATCTCCTATAGGATTAATCATCTTATTTTATTTCATTTGCACCTCACATCACTTAGAAGCATGCCTGCACCTTGCATGTAGGCTTCAAGATCCCTTTGTGCCTTGATGCACCTTGCACCTTTAATAACTATGCTAAAATGTGAGATCTTATATTGGGCAAATACTGAAAATTTATGCTATGTGATTTTTGGTTTTTTAACATTTCTAAGTTTTGGTTATGTTTCCTACCAAATGCAATGCATTTTTTTCTTTTTTTTGACATTCAAATATTTTTTTGTTCCTTAAATTAATGTCATTCTACTGAAGAAGGATGTTTACATATTGAAATTCTTGGGATTGATGCCTATAATTCAGTTCATGAAACTTTTTGGTCTACTTTGTGTTTGATCAAAATTTTGTTGGATCTAAACACTGTTACTTATTTTTATATGTTCTGATACTTACTTGTATTGAACCCAAATGCTTAAACAATTTTTATGAGGGCAGTTGGTGAAGTTTGCCTTGAGGGTGTCCTTGACACAAATTATAAATTTCCTAGAGGCATTAAATTGCAAGGGTATGCTCTACATGCCGACAAGTTGTTGGGGCACTTTTTTACACTTTTTGCTACTCATATCATAATGGGTGCAGTTCATCTTCCACCTTTTTACTTTTTGTTCTTTAAAGCTACTGTTTAAATTATTGCTATTAGTTAGTTATTTAATTATGCTCCATGCTAACTCCTATTTATGTCGTTTTACACAATAAATTAAATATCAAGAACGGCCTTTTATTTGTCTCCAAGTGCATGCTACAGAAGTTTCAACAAAATAGGTATTATGTATGGATTTCAGTATTGATATCTGAGTAAATAATGCATTATCGAAGCTCTTACTATGTGAAATTAATAGTTTGATAGTTAGAATCAAAATGAATCTAGAATTCTTTGATATTTTTGGAGTAGTAATCGTGTTTTTAAATTATGTATTGGATATTTAGCCTACCAATATGATATTCTCTGTATGGTACGGATGATTGAAAATCACATATTTTTGAACAAATTTTGTAATATTTTTTTACCATATATTTGTCACTTGAAATTATTAGACACAAGATTACATTGATATTTGGTTTAAGTATTTGCTTAATATTTATTCGAGTCATTTTGCAAAATTTGGAAAAGTTATTGGCAATTGCGGCAGCCGATTCAATCTGATACGGTCTAATTCGATTTGATTCCATTACACAGTTTTCCATTTCGAAACTTTTTCCAAAATCGTTATTTAAAACCCTGGTAGTAATATGTGCCATTTAAAATGTTCTTGGAATGCAGTATGGAGATGTTTGTTTTGAGGATTTGCAAAACCAATTTTCACGAGTAAACGTATACTGATCAAATATCATTTCATTTATCTTGATTTCTTATTGCAAACCTATCCCATCTTTTAAAGAAGTTTGATTGGTAGCTTTTTAACATTTAGTCAAGCCGAAGGATTAAAGTTTTGCCAACATTTGTGAGAGAGAGACACTTGGTATAGTTAATTTTTCCAAGATAGAAGATTTACTTATTTGTTTTATTTGTCAGTTTCTTGTATATATTCCTCGGTAAATTTTTTCTGTCTGTTCTTTCACAGATTTTTGACCCACATTGAAACTAGTGTTTATGAATTGCAATTGGTAGGTCATGGGCTTGTTGTAGCAAGATTAGATTCCTGATCAACTTGATTCTCAGTTTCTCACTACCAATTACTTGTACTAATGCTTCTTGATTCCTACACTTTGTTACTTATTTTGCCTGAAGTTCTGAAATTTTTGTTTTTGTTTTTTGTATCTGTTGTTGATATGGTTTTCCAACGCCTTGATATTCATTATAAGTTCTTTTTGGTGTCTCTTTTCATTCTTGGGCTATCATGGCTTTATCCTACCTGTTAGGATATGTAGTTATGAAGTGATGAAGGACTCAAGAAATGAGCTTTGTAGTTCAAACATAGGTCAAGGATGAAACTAGGCACTTTGAACTATAAGAGATATTAAAACTTTTCTTTTGCTGAACTTGTGAACCTTATTTTTTCTATATTGGAAGATTCTAAGTAGGAAGTTAGATAACACTCATTAATGAAAACGTTTAGGAAAGATTTATTGTTGAAATTAAGAATCAAAACATATATCCCAAAATACTTTATTCTTTTCTGCTTTGTCATTGCCTTTTCCTTTGGATTGGAGATCTTATTGGTATTTTTAACATGAACTGAAAGGTTGTTGATTGCCGAGTCTGTGGAGATCCACATTCAGTTCTTCGTTTTGCATTTGTGGAATTTGCTGATGAGCGTAAGTAAAAATTGCTGACAGAGAGCGTTTGATGCATTTTTTTTTTATGTAAATTAATTTGTACTTTTTCATGTCTTACATTTGATATTGTATTTTTATCAACAGATGGTGCAAGAGCAGCTTTAAACCTTGGTGGGACAATGCTTGGTTACTATCCAGTTAGAGTCCTACCTTCAAAAACTGCTATCCTCCCAGTGAATCCTACATTTCTCCCTAGGGTATGAATAAATTTTGGCCATTTTTGGTTTTGCTAGTTTCTACATGTTTATCCTCTGTTAGCAAGTTCTAAGCTCACATGCCACACCAATGACTTTTCTGATGATTCTAACTGAATGCAGTCAGAAGATGAACGGGAGATGTGTACCAGGACAGTATACTGTACAAATATTGATAAAAAGGTGAAAACCTGCATATAACGATGATATAATAGTAGTCTTCTTTGCTTTTTTGGTTCATCATCATGTTTCATATTTGACATTATGCGATTAGGCTTACTAATTGTAACTTATTCCTTAAGATCTATTTGATTTTTTCCTTCTAGGCCTCGTTTGGCATGATGGATTTTAAATCCATGGATTTGGTTAAAATTCATGGAATAAAAAACCCACATCCCATGTAGATTTCAAATCCTTCATTTTTGAAGGTTTTGGAGCATGATGGATTTTAATAAATCCATGGAATGTAGCTTAATTTTTCAAATCAAACAAAGGACTGAGCTACAATCCTTGGATTTTGCGAAATTTTTCAGTGAAATCCTTCAAAACAAACGAGGCCCTAATGATTTCATCGTAAGTGCAGGTTTCACAAGCCGAAGTAAAAAATTTCTTTGAATCAACCTGTGGTGAGGTGAGGACAGAACCAAAAGATATATCTTTTCCAGTCTCCACCCAAAAAATAGGTGGCTGTAAAGATATCCAATGTTTGATCTCCCTCTTTCTTGTTTATTTTTTCATTCATAGGTTACTCGCTTGAGGCTTTTGGGGGATCATGTCCATTCAAGTCGTATAGCTTTTGTAGAATTTGCTATGGTGAGTTTATGTTTACAGCATTGAAGTGATTGTAAATTCTGAAAGCTGCATCATGTTGGAAATTTTGCAATTGAGAAATTTCATCCCTTATTATTTAGTACTTAAATTTCAGCACTTAATCTTTCTCACTTCTCCCCTCTTTCTCTCTCCTCCTCTTTCTCTCACTTCCTCCTTCTTTCTCTCACTTCCTCCTTCTTTCTCTCTCCTCCTCACCTCCTCTGTCTATCTTTAAGGGTATTATAGGAAATTATCACATATTTTCTAGATTTATACCAAATTGAATTCCATATATAAGGTTTAACATACCAAATATGGAAATCCAGTTCCAGATGAATTTTACCTAAACTTTTTTTTGCTGATGAATTTTACATTTTAGATTTATTTATACCAGACGTGAGTGTTAGTATTTTTTGGGAGTCTTAATCCTTAGAGGTTTAGAATAGTTTCAAAGTCCAATATCCTGATGGTTTAGGATCATTTTTGAGTCTATAAATACCTCCATTGTAATGCCTTTTATTCAGTTTTGTTATTCAATAAAATTATAGAAATTATACTTCTTTGAGTTGTGTGATGCAATTTTACTCAAGGTGTGATGCCTACGAGACCTTAGATGTGATTCTAAGGAAGTTTAGGTTTGAAGTCTAAACTCTTTTATTACTGTTCATGCAATACCATTCACAGTTCCTTAACTGCACTGCAAACAGCTCCATGATGTCTTTTCTTGTTTAATTTTGCTTCTTTAACCTATTCTCGTACAAGCACTATTTGCCTACCAAAATTTCTACCTATTCTAGCCTTCAAATAAACACAAAATAGTCAACCATGCAAGCTGCATATGTGAAGGGGTCATCAGTTTAGTGTTTAAACCCTTGTTTTAAAAAATAAAAATAATGATAATAAAAGGACGGCTCTTCAATCCATATGGATAGTTGTGTATTGATGCATTCAATTATTATACAACCTAGTCTCATGGCTTCAAGCAAAAGGCACACAAAAGGTGCTACCCTACCACCTCTATAGGGCTAAGCCAGGAAACATCTAAAAGTGGCATACTTTCTCCTGGGTGTGAGGCCCAAGAAAGGTACGCTTCACAAGCCTACACCTTTGATGAGCTCTTTTAGTGTTAAAGGCTACCACCACTAGTTTGAAACTTCTTGATTTACCAAAATCTAGCATCAGTGAGACAGAAAAATCATTAGAACTCTATTAAACTACCACCCATGGAATTGTTGGTCATAGATCCTTCAAATTCTGGCATCCATCTGCCTCAAATCCCTCTCCTCCTACCTTATTCTGGGTTCCCTTTCTAAACTCTCTCCCTTCCCTTGGTTCTGTTTCCTTTTTTTTTTGTTGAATTTTTTTCCAACTACTATTCTGGAAACATCTTACAAGAGCCAGTTGGAACCAACTAGGAGGATGGCCATACCAAATACATCAATAAGATAAAGAACATCCAAACTTTGTTAATTGATGAACAATTGAATTTGAGGCTTTTTCCTACCTCTGAACTGAACTTCAGTAATCCCAAACTTGCTCATGGCATGTCTGATGTCAAATATAACAGCCTCAATCTCTATAATTTTTTAGCATTAATTGGGTTGCTAACGGCCTTACAATCCATTTCCCCAATAAGCCTTGTGAGCCCCAAATGGTGAGCAAAATCTAGACGTTTCTTTCTAAGATTGTAACTTCTGTCTTTTTGGTTGAATAGTCCTAATTTTTTAAATTTATTTTTATGACTATTAATTCATAATTTTGAATTGTCCTTCAAATTTTATATTTTTGTGCCTGAACTCTCTCAAGTGCACTCCTGCGCATTTTGCCTTTTGCCTTGTGCCCAACCTCAATCTCTGTATTATTTTCTTGAGCATTAATTGGGTTGGCCACAGCCTTGCAATTTGTTTCCACGATGATCCTTGCAAATCCCAAATAGTGAGCATAATCTAGACCTTTCTTGCTAAGTTCTTAAGTTCTTTCAGTTTGGTTGAATAGCTCAAGTTTTTTGAATTTGTTGGGAATATTAAGTCAACATTTTTTTGAGGAAAACATTTTTAAGAAATGAAATTTTATTTGTTTTGGTGATTTGGTCAAAACTAAAAATAATGCTTAACTTTACTCGGTTATTAGACTTGTCATTGAATTTCTGTGGTCACTTAACTTCAATCTGACGTATAAAGAGCATTTAATAAGGTCAATTTCTCATATAAAGATCATTTAATTTTAATGTGTTCTCATGAAATCACAATAACTGTAGTGATAATTTAGTGGAATTTCTAAGTGATGTCAGATAAATAAAGTTGTATGCTCACCTTCAATTGCAAAAATCTAGATTAAAAAAATATGTTACAAAAATTTGGTTGAATTTCTATCCAAACTTGATAGTTGTAACCTTATTGCAGTACATTTAATGTTGAGTATTTTTATGTGACAAAGTGAACTATATGACCATGCTGAAATTTAAGGATAAGTCTAGCGGCCATGGGTGAAATTAATGGTTAAAAATTAGTTAAAATTTATTTGTTGATATGAATGAAGGGCGTATTGTAGTCATTCTTATAATGGATGTGTGTGTGTTATCAAAGTTAAAAAAAAAAAAAAAAAAAAAGTTTGTGATAATTTCCTATATAGCCTTAAACCAAAAGCCCCTGAACTTTTTAAAACTGTGCAAAGCAATCCTACCACCATGGTTAAAATAAAGCCCATGTATACAGAGTAAATATAGTCAGATGCTTGCTAACATGTCATGCTAGTATTTTTATCATTATATTTCACTTAAATGTTTTGCATTTGAAGTGTGATGTTTCATCTCATAAAACTTAATTTTACTGTAGAAATTGAGCTGATGTCCTGCTGCAGCTTTCAATTATCTTTGCCTCGATTTACTGCAGCATAGTTCTGTATTTGATTGATGGAGAGATGCTTCGAGATTCTTCTGGTCTATGTGTAGAACTAGGATTTAGACGTGGTGTTTGATATAAGCATTATACATGCATAAAAATGAAAGAATGGTGAAAGTTTGTTGGTGAATGGTACTGGCCATTGATGGTCAGTTTTCTGTTTGAGAAATCTTGCAGTCATAGGCAGAACTGGCTATTTTATTTTTTATTATTTTTTTTTTTCTGCATCCCAGTGGGGAGGGGGTTTTGAGAATTATAGATTTGAGGTGAAATGTTATCCTCTTGCAATGTCATTTGATGTAGGCAGCACCCATATATGTAGGCAGCACCCCTCAACCCTGCCTCACTCTCCACAGATAAATGCGGTACACGGTTTTGATCTCTTTTACTCCCCCACATATCTAGGGCTGGTGGTCAACTAGGCTGTTTTTTGGACAAAACAAAATTTGGGCATTGAGAAAAGGAAAGAAAGGGATAGGAAACAATGTCAAGGAAAAATTATAATTTGTTCATGATTTTATAGCATGTCGTATATCCTTTGTCAATGATAACATAGTATAATTTATTGATGTTGATGGTCATCTCCACATTAGATTACAGTTAATGTGATGCTTTTGCACATAAAAATATCATCCAAATGTTTAATTCAGATTTTTTGGTTTTGTGAGCAGGCAGAAAGTGCCATTATTGCCCTGAATTGCAGTGGGATGGTCTTGGGATCTCAACCCATAAGGTGTGGTATTTGAACTCTTTATGTACAGAATGAGTTGTCCTCAAAAGACATTTAACTATGAAATGCCATTATTATCTTGAAAATTTCTAATTTTTAGGGTAAGTCCATCAAAGACACCAGTGAAGCCGCGGGTTACTCGCCCAACTTTGCATTAACTAATGATCAGAGTTTCAGATCGATGGATGGAATTTTTGTGATTTCCTAGTTGAGAGGAACTCTGTTGAATTGATGGGGTGGTGAAACTTTCTTTTGTTTCAGTGTGTCCATCTTTTCCATCACAACAGTAACTTTTCTGTGACTGAACCACGTTGTAACGCTGCTTCAAATTGAAGTTTTTACAAGACTCTCTCAGTCTCTGGGTACTTTTTACCTTGTTCCATCCTATGTTTTGGAATTCCCATCTATTAACTTTGATAATGGTCATTTCAGTTATTGTTCCTGATTATGTTGAAGATATGCATAACTCAAGCAGGTACTGAGAAATACAACTACTTGGCTAATCAAGTTCTTCATGTAATTTGCTGTGATAACTAGGAAATTAGTTCTGCAATGTTGAATCATTGTCGCTAGTGAAGATTTTGCGTGAATGCTGATCATTCAATTATAAATTGATCACATGCTGTAACATTTCTTTGTATTATCTTCTTAATCCTTTTTCAGCTTAGCTGGTTACAGATCCATAAAGCAGAAGTCAAACTTACATATGTTTCTATAAAATATTGTGAGAAAGGTGGGGGTTCCAAGGACGCTAGTTAAGCCTAAATAGATCTATTCTGTCCATGAGTTGGGTCTCCGTTTGAAAAATGTCAAATTTTCTAAAAGTTTTGGATGCATAATTTTTGTCATAAATGGAGGCTTGCAATCTAATGCACTAACAGGTCTATGCCTAATGTGACTTGACTGACCAACATTTCATTGTGGATGCTTATTCTATGTGGGTTTTTTGAATGGTGGGAATGTAGTAGCAACAAAAGCAGTGATTGTAAATCTAAGGGAAACATTCTTTAAATAGAGCAAAAATTAAATTGTTTTACTTGATAATGCTCAATAATCTATTGGATTTTAAAGAAAAATATTTGCTTTCTATATACGTGTCATCAATTCTAAAAACTGAATCATTGATGTCATTTTCTGGTTTTCTCTACCTGTTGAGTAAAATTATGTGTTAATTGTTTGGTTCAAATTATTAGTCTTATTTTTCAATCAACAATAAAGATGTCCTCCTCAGTATTCCATCATTGTCACTCTTGATCATGGATTTTAGATGGAGTAATGTTTATAAGCATTAAGGAAGCAAAATGTAGTTTTTAGAAGATTCATGTCTTGACTATTATGGTAGAAAATAGAAGTTAATCAAATATGAAAATTTCATGACGTCAAAATTTTTGTTAAAATTCTATCAAAATTTTATAATAGTGAATTTATTGCAATAAACAAAAAATTAATTAGTTCCTCTAAAAAAAAAAAAAGTATAAATTAAAGTTTAGTGATTATTACAAAATTTGTGATAACTGATGCAATACTTGCCTATTAATAGAACTAGTTATGGGTCCACTTTTGGACGGATTTTTATTTTTATTTTTAAATTTAACTTGTGTTTTTTTAAAATATTTTGACATATGCAAATTATTATTATTATTATTTATTAAATTTAAATATTATCTTTTAATAATTTTAAATATTAAATATAAAGAAAATAAGTAGTCAAGTTTATTATATATGGATTAGCTTATAAAAATAATAATAAGATATAATATGTATTAGTCTATATAAATTTTAATTGATATTTACAAAATTTTAATTAATATTTATAAAAATATGATAATGTGAGAAAAAATTGATGAAATGCCAATAAATTCACATTTGAGTCTCCATTCCCCTAACAATTAAAAAAAAAAAAAATTCATTTTCTCGTCCTTCACTCTAATATATTATTTGCCCATTATTACCGAGAGTATTTCTGAAAATTTTACATGCTCTATATTCCGTTTGTTTCGCAAAAAATAATTTATTTTTAAAAATTATTTTTAAAAAAATATTTTCTCAAGAATTAATTTTTTGTTATTTAATTACAATATTAAAAATTATTTAAAAAATATTAAAAATTTTAATTTATAAGATTATAAACATATTTAAACTTATAATAATTTCATAATTTTAAAATTTTATTGTGAAGTATGAGAAAAAATATATAAAAATGATAAATTTGGTGGTCGCCGGCTGCAAGTGGCGATTGGCAGCAGTCAGTGTTTGTCATCAATGGTCGCTGGTAGTGAATATTGGTGATCGGCGGGTATAAATTTATATTTACATATTTTTTTTTATTATAATAAGTTTGTTAAAATATGAAAAATGACTTCCCTTTTTGAAAAGAGGAAGTCATTTTCCTTAAAAAATGCTTAGTTTTCTATTGATCAGGAAAATATTTTTCGTTGACTAATTTTTCAAAACATTCCAAACGTCAGAAAAATGCAAAAAATATTTTTCAAGAAAATATTTTTCGCGAAACAAACGGAGCCCTAATAACTTTTAATGAGTCTCCCAAACATTTTAGACAAAATAATTTTCATTTATTCTTTTTAATATTTATAGCTTGGTCCCATTATCCTAGATATAAATATTAAAAATAATAAATGAAGGATATTTTTAGTAATAAATAAAGGATATATATATATATATATATATATATATATATATATATATATATATATATATATATATATATATATATATAT
>CATKHJ010094777.1:0-13640 GCA_949750685.1 Vernicia montana | reverse complement strand
TTTAGTTTTGATCATCACTATAATCTTTCTCTGTCCATGGCCTTCAACGTTTGTGTCTGCTGATGATGAGCGATATCAAAACTGCAGCGCAACATTTGATTGTGGAAACATTACAAATATTGGCTATCCTTTCTGGGGATCGAATCGACCTGATTACTGTGGCCATCCAGCCTTCCACCTGGATTGCACCAACAATAATACTGCTGAGATCACAATCATGAATTTAACTTACCAAGTCCTTGACATCAATAGCGAGTCGCGGAATCTTACTGTTGCTAGAAAAGACTACATAGGAGGCATCTGTCCTAATCTCCTTTACAACACCACTTTGGATACAACCTCTTTTACTTACACTTCAGATATTCAGAATGTAACTCTGTACTATGGTTGCCCCAATATTCAAAATAATCCATTTCCCACAGGTCAAGGGATTTCGAATCAATTTACTTGTAACTTAAACGGCAGTGATAACACAGGTTACTATGCGACAAGGAACTTAGATAGCTTAACTACTGCAATACTCAGCACCTTAGGAACTTGCAACAATAGTGTAATAGTTCCGGCAACTCAATTAGCCGTTCAGTCTGTAGAGTCTAGTCCAACCGAGGAGAATTTGGTTATAGCTCTGGAGCAAGGTTTTGGGTTGCAATGGAGCACTCCAAGTGATACCACTTGTGAGACATGCAAATTGTCTAGTGGATTGTGTGGTTATAACTCTACTACTCTTTCATTTGCTTGTTATTGCTCTGATCAGCCTTATCTCTTCAGTTGTGGTGGATCTGCATCAAATCAACCTCAATCAGGTGCGTCTTCTTGTTGCTTGTTTGTTTTTCTTTTAAATGCTACAGGACAATTCCTCCTCTGAACCCACTAGAACTTGTTCTAGAGTACAGCATTCTTGAGTCAGGTTATGGTGTTCTTCCATCCAATCACACCATAATTAGGTAAAAACCATTATTTTTGTTTAATTAATTAAGTATTAGAGATAGCAACATATATATTAGGCATTATCTAAAGCCCCATTATTCTTAAAGCAAACACCTCCCTTTAATTAATTCCATCTGTGTTTGTTATTTGACCTATTCCATTTTATTAATCAAGTCAGACAAAGATTATTTGACCCATTCATCCAATGAAGGAGATAAATTTGTTAGAATTACAATTTGATTCCCAAAAATCAAAAGTGAGCCTTTTTATCACTAGGAGCAATCCAACATTATATAATGTTTGATTTTTGACACCATCTAGATAGAAACAGTTAGAGAAACCTCAAGTTCTAATTGAAGAGGTCATGTGATCAATTCAATCTTGCCCCAATTAATAGGCCACTAGTCCATTCGAGCAATCGGTAGTGACAAATTAAAATTCTCTCTCTAGCTAGCTCCCATATTCTAATAAAATAATTTCCTTTTTTCCTCTTTCTTCTGGTTTTTAAGCACAGTAACCATTGAAAACTTCAACTTAACTGATGGAGTTTCCACTAATTCAAAATTTCATATTTGTCTAGTTGTCAAAAATTAATTTAAAATAATCTCTCAGCGTCCCATGTGTGTCATGTGAATTGATATTTATTGATTTACTAATGATGACTTCTGTATTACTTCACTCACAAAGAAAAATTTTGCAAGCTTTGGAGATGTTTCTTGACTTCCTGTTATTGGTTATTAGCTAATTAACCCATAGATTAACTTAATTGATAAGTATGTTTGTTCAAAGTTCAAATTCCAAGAATAATTAAATTACAAATGTCTTTATCTAATTCCAATATGTGATGACCTGCCTCTAATCAAATTTGAATTAGAAAAATAGATAATTAATATAATGTATAAAAAATTACTCAAATTTATTATCTACCACTTCAATTCTTATTATTATTTGAAGTATCAGCACTACCTCTGCTTATATTTGTGAATTCGTATTTCAATAAACATGAGCACAAACACACCATCCTTCCCAATATTATCAAAACCAACACACCATCTTCCACAGCTACTGCATCTTAATTTAAGTATTATTGTTACTATATTTCTTACTACAATTGTCATTACTATCATTTCCCCGCCAATTGCCATTATTAATTACTATCAATGCCTTAGATGAACTATTAATTACCACCCACCTATATTGCCATAAAGCCAATTTTTTATTTTCCCACTCATATTACTATTAACAAAGTACCTTATATACAATGTGTTTCAGTGTTTGAAAACACTTTTTTGTAGACAATTTTTCAAATTATGTGACACATTATTTTTATTTTTTTTAATAATGAATTAATTTTGACTATCAATAAAAAATCATAGCTTTCAAATATTTTTTTTTCCATTTTTGATTTTTAGTATGAGAATGATTCTTTTTCAAAAAAATTAAAAGCTAAAATCTTAGATTTAGAGTGTCAAATATCAAGCCGCAGTATTTTTTTTTTTTTATTTCTTCTTTAAATTATATCATATAGTAGAGGCCACCTCCACCTTCCAACATCTATTACAATCATAATAATAATAAAATTAATAAATATGTCATATTTTGCAATTTTCAAGTTTAGTAAGTTTTTATTGTTTTATTAGTGATGGTATTTGTAATTTTTCAACAAAATATTATGCTGGGCATGTTTGAAATTACTAGGCCCATTGACTTGCTTTACAAGTTGGGCTTTACTACTTTGGCAAAAAAAAAAAAAAGTTGGGCTTTACTAGGTAAAATGACTTGCAACCAAGAAGTTATCGTTGAGAATTTGATAAATTGCAGAACATGTTTCACATATTTTAATAATTGAAACTTTCCTTTTTTTTTTTTTTTTTTTTTGCACAGAATAATTGAACCTTTCTTACAATTTTGAATAATATAATTGAAAAGATTTATTCTAAAATAAATTTTATAGTAAATATATGACTTTCTTACTTATGTTATTACTGTAGTATTAATGTAAATTCATTATATGATTTGAAGTGTTTGCTCTCCAATAGAAATCAACAATTTTCTTTTTCAATGTAACAATGGGACTATTAAACTGTTTTAGTTTCATTTTGCTTCTGTTTTCTAAACAAACTAAAAAAATCTTCAATTTTCCTTTTTTTTTTTTTTTTTTTTTAAACCAAAACTTTTTTAATCCCCTTAACTAGTCATTGATTCATGTGTCATACTGGAAATACAAAATTATTTTGATTTGACTAGTAATACAAACTCTTTGGATTCTCTCTGGTTATGTATTTACCGTCTAAAACCTTTCTAACTGGGTGATATATATATATATATATATATATAATTAATCTGACTTCTAATATAGGATCCTTATTTTAACAAAAAATTAAAGAAAACATCGTTGATTTATTTATTTTCTAAAATTAATGTAAATTTGTCAAAAATAACTGTCGAAAATACAGTATTACAATAAATTATTTACAATATTTTATTTTGACTAAATCAGTTTTACTATAAAAACTAATAAATTTCAGTTTCATTGAAAACTTCAACCAATTCATTACTCATCAGGTGATTAGGCTGTACATCAGTCTAACCAATAAAAAGTGAGAACATGAGTTCGGCTAAAGACCACTTCAGTAACAGAATAATTACTGTTTTGGGCAAAAAAAAACAGAATAATTATTGATAGATTTCCCATTATAGTATTATTTATAGAATAATATGTATAGAAATGTTATTTTTTTATCAGGTCTGTATATTAAAGCCTGAAGGCAGGGGCGGAGCGGAGGGAGGGAGTGAAGGGGTCCTTAGTCTCGTTTAATTTTTAAAATTTTATTTATATATTTTAAATATTTTTTAATTTGGGCACTTAAATTTTTAAAATTTTATCTATATATTTTAGATATTTTTCAGTTTGGCTACCAAACTTTAAAATTTTTTAATTTTTTCTATATAAATTCAATTTTTTTTTTTAAATTTCCTCCATAATTTTGGATTTTTTTGTTATTTTTTAGTCACAAACTTTCAAAATTTTTATAATTTTATCTATATTTTCTAAAATTTTCATTTTAGTCCTCTCAATTTTTTTTTTAAAAAATTGGCCCCTCTTTTGAATTTCTTGCTTTACCCCTGCATGAAGGAAAATTATTCTCCTCCAAATTTATTTTTAATATCTCATCTAACATAATATAATTTTAATTTTAACTGCAATTTCAATTTCAATTTCAATTTTATAAAAAAAAAAATGAGTATCATAGATGAAATTTTTGTGCTAATGTGTATATAATTTAACTTATAGCTACTGGTAAATTTTTAACAAGAGTGTCAAGGAGGATGTCACTATTCAATTGTAAGTTGTATAAAAAAAAATTTAGAAGGTATTTTTTTTAAGTATTAAGGAAAAAAAATTTGAATTTGAATATATTTTTAACTCATATATACACTTATTATTAAATTACATTTAGGTGTGCAAAGAAAATTATAATAAATATTAGGAGATAAATTATTGAAAATACCTTATGCATATAAAAATAAAGTATATATATTTTGTATTTTATATTTGCATAATTTAAATAAATTCATATAAATGTGAAAGAAAAAAAAAATGCATCAGTCAATATTATCTTTGTGAAAAAGTCTCTTTTTATCTAAACACACCAAAATTTTCAACAACCTTTGTGCTAGTCATTTCTAAATTTCAACCACTACAAATAAAAAAATACCTAAACTTTTCTTCCTTCAATTTCTACCAAATGATCATGATATGATACCTTTCATAATACATTATTTAATCATCCAAATAAAAATAATAAGACAAAAAAGAGTAATTAATTAATGCACAAAAATACAGAAAGCCATCACTTTGCATGTTGTTACATGGATTTGTCAATTTTCCAAATATGAGCCTCCATTTATATTAAAACAACCTCAAAAACACGTACATAAATGGGGTCCAAGTCAACCAAAGGCAGCCATTGCCAGTCTAATAAGGTACAACTACCTTCATTCCATGCCTTCTCACACCCAATTCTCACTTTTCCTCCACCAATGCGCCCACTCACCACCACCTCCACCTCCACCTCCACCTCCTTAACCTTCTTTCTTTCTATTACCATCATTATTTTGGTCTTCTCCGTCGTCTCAACAACGTCGTTTCCTTCTAATTATACTCTTTCCAGGTGCAACCAGACCTTCTCATGTGGGCATCTCATAGATATATACTACCCTTTTACTGGTGGTGAACGTCCGGCCTACTGTGGCCTTCCTGGCTTCCAACTCACTTGTTTTGATAATTCCATACCTTATCTAACAGTTAACTCATTGAGTTACCGAGTCATTCAACTTGACCAAATTAATCAGACCCTGATTCTCTCCCGGTCTGACCTTTATGATACCACTTGCACAAAACAATCAGCTAACACAACTTTCAATAATACTCAGTTCAGTCTTGGCTCCAACAATGAAGTCCTTTCTCTGTTTTATGGGTGCAATGTCTCTGTTCTGCTTTATGAGCCTGAAAACTTATTCACTTGTGAAGTAGATGGGAAGAAAGATGCCTATTACCTATTTGGTCCGGTTCCTAGTGATCCTATTTTGAATATATTTCAGTGTAGCGTTACTATTACGGTGCCAATTCTTGTGAATTTGGTGCAAGTTCTTGAGGGTAATAGGTCCTTACTTGGGGAGGTTTTGAGAGATGGATTTAATGTGAGTTATAGTGGTCCTTACGCTGAGGATTGTGATGAGTGTTATCGCTCTGGTGGGTATTGTGGTTTTGATGCAAACTCGAATAAATTCCTTTGCATTTGCGGTGATCAGCTTTGCCCAGGTAAGAACTGAATGGCTTTTTTTTTTTACTTAATTAATTGGTTTCTGACTGGAGTTTAATCTCAAAACCTAACAGTACTGGAAACCGACTGAGAGGCATTTCATTGAACCGCATTAACCACAGAGGCAGAGTCTCTTTAATTTCTTGATTGGCCTAATCATTTTCTTGATTAGAGTTCACTTCTTGTGTTTACTCTGTTTGTGTCACAATCCTATTCATCAGATGTTAAATACACATCCCATCTCACTCCACAAATAATTGTCACAAAAGTTCATGAAGGCAGGGTTCGTTTATTATATATGATAGAAAAATGAAAGTTTAAATTCATTTGTTCCATGTTTTCCCTGTTGTCGGATGATGAAATCTCTATCAAACTTGAAATTTGTCATATTTAGCGTATGTAAAATCCTTAATGCAGTACTCTGTTTTAGGAGATTGAAATCCTTAGTCATGTTATTCTGTTCCTTTATAATGCTGGGGATTGGCTTTAATGTCACAATCTATATGCTTTAATCTATTGGGAAATTTATGTACATGGAGACAAGTATGTTTATTCTCAGTCCATTAATGAAAGCACATCATTCTATTAGAAAGTCCATAATCTGATTGAATTCATTCTTATTTTAGAAGGGATTAATTACTCTGAATAAATAATTCTCTATGTTGAAAATATTATTTTAATTTAGTTATTCATATCTTAGCTGATGTTTTTGAATCTCATGATTGTTGCAGATGGGAGTAAATCTAATAAAGTTTCACTTGGAGTAGGTATAAATTAATTTCATTATGCTACAAACAGAATTTTACATTTTTACAAATGGCAAGAAAATTCTTAGCAATCTTTCGATAATTTTCCAGGACTAGGCATAGCAGGTGCAGCAGCTGTTGGTATTGGTTTAGGCTGCTGGTTCTTGCTGATAATACAACGGAGAAAAAGAATAGCTGCCCAAACACAGAGTAAAGACCTGCCTACACCTCCTCCTTCAAACAAAGGCCAAAGTGCTCCTATAATTAATTTCTCTCAATCCACCCCTTCTTATCCCTCCTCAAAATCTGACCTTGAAAAAGGAAGTACCTACTTTGGAGCTCAAGTATTCAGCTATGAAGAACTTGTGGAAGCTACAGACAATTTCGATCCTTCCAAAGAACTTGGAGATGGAGGCTTTGGCACTGTTTACTATGGTCAGAAGATAATTTGTGTTTTTAGCTACATAACTTAGCTTCAAATGCTTTATCATCACTCTTTCTTTCTTAATTTGTTATGTTGAATGTTTGATTGATCAGGTGTTCTCAACGATGGGCGTATTGTTGCTGTCAAGCGTCTATTTGAGAACAATATGAGACGTGCTGAGCAGTTCATGAATGAAATTGAGATACTAACTCGCTTGCGACACAAGAACCTTGTGGCATTATATGGATGCACCTCAAAACGTAGCAGAGAACTAATCCTTGTTTATGAGTATGTTCCTAATGGAACTGTCGCTGATCATATTCATGGGAACCGGTCAAAGTCTGGTTTACTTAGTTGGCGTGTTCGGTTGAGCATTGCCATTGAAACAGCTGATGCTCTAGCTTACCTCCATGCTTCAGATGTTATACACCGTGATGTCAAAAGCAACAACATTCTACTTGACAACAACTTCCGTGTGAAAGTTGCTGATTTCGGGTTATCAAGGTTGTTTCCTAATGATGTCACTCATGTCTCAACTGCTCCACAAGGCACACCTGGTTATGTTGATCCAGAGTATTATCAGTGCTACCAACTCACTGATAAAAGCGATGTTTATAGCTTTGGAGTAGTCTTGATTGAGCTGATATCATCTTTACAAGCAGTTGATACCAATAGAGAACGGCTTGACATCAATTTGGCAAACATGGCAGTCAACAAAATCCAAAATCATTCAATAAATGAGTTAGTAGATCCATGTCTTGGGTTCGAAAAAGATTCTTCAGTAAGAAAGATGGCAACATCAGTTGCAGAATTGGCATTTCGATGCCTGCAACAAGAGAGGGATATGAGGCCTACTATGGGAGAAGTCTTGGAATGTCTAAAAAGAATTGAGAAAGAAAATTGCGGATTAGAGAAAGTAGAGGTTGTGGATATTAAGGAGGATGATGTTGGGCTTTTGAATCATGTCCCTTCATTTTCACCAGGCTCACCAGTGACTGATAAATGGGTTAGCAGCTCTACTACTACTACTACTACTACTACTGCTTCCTTTTAGCGATTGAGATTAGTGGTTGAAGTATTGTATACTCACTATTATCAGATGTCATTAAGTGTGTTTTAGGTGTCACTATATTTCCATTTGCTTGGTATTGTTTTGTTTTGATGTTAATACACTAAGCTTAAGCAATGTACATATTGAATCATCCATTACTCCTACTATTGCTCTTCTATGAGATGTACTTTTTTTTTTTTTTTTTTTTTTAATGTTAATTAACATGCAAAACGAAGAAATTATTTGTGATTGAACATGATGGGAAACATTCTAAAACTTTGCTTTTTCTGTATCTTTTGTAACAGGGGAAGATGATGAGATCAATTTGACCAAGTTCTTGCAAGCCAAGATGGCAAGATTTTTCAGTTATTTTCTCATAGTTGAAGATGAAACTTAGGGTCTTGTCTTCAACAAATTTTCTTCTTATTTGCCAATAAATATAGTTCTACAAGGCACTTACAATTCTGAACAATGAGGATGTGTTCTGCTTTCTGGGATGCAGCAATTGGGAGATGTATAATCTATTCTTTTTTTTTTTTTTTAAGCTCTCAAGTTTCTGTATCTGTAAATAATAGTAAATAGTAATTAGCTTAATTTCTACCATAGTTTGTTCCTTGTTATGAGCAAGATTCTGCTACATTCTCATACTTGTTTATCAATTGATACTGTATTTTACACTTACCTGAGATTAGTGGATGAATATGTGATCCTGTAAGAAACATATTCATGGTATGAAATGAGCTTTGGTGCACTTAAAATCTCTCAATTCAAAGAACAAGTATGTGTCTTTGTTTTCTAAAGAAGAGCAATCCACTTGAAAATTTGAGGTGAAATTTTAATAATTCAATGATTAAATGTATGTTTTGTAATACAGAAAGTTAAGGGCTCAAATAATTATTTATTAAATGTTCAGAGAAAATTTAATAAAACATTTATTAATTTAAAAAATTTACATATCACATGAAAAACTCTAATTGGTCAAAAATTTTATTAATATTATTAATTTCTTAATTTTATATAATATACTATATTTTAAATTTATATTATATCTGATTTAAATTTAAATAATAAATTAAATTTAATATCATAATAATATTATATTATATTGTAATTTTAATTTATTTTAGAATCATTTTTATTAAATTTAAAAATTAAAATGCCATATGAAAAGCTTTATTATTATTATTATTATTATTATTATTATTATTATTATTATTATTATTATTATTATTTTGGTCAAAGAAAAGCTTTTATTAGTTAAAAAGAAAAGAAATTGATTTGGATGAGAATAAGAATCTCATTTTCTAGGGGAGAGGGTTATTAGTGATTTCCATTCCCATGGTAATCCAATTCCGATTATATCTCCATTATTTATTTAACCAAAAACTATGATTCCATTTCAATAATAGTTCATCTTTTTTTTTTTTTTTTTTTAACTAAACACTCTTTATAGTTAATGAAATGAGAATTACTCAATATATTCGTTTTAATTAATTTAATTTTATCGAATATTTTAATTCGTAGTTTTATAGTTCTGAAAATAATTTAACACCTTAATGGATGATTAGAATATGTTCAAGGTGCTCCTTATTTGAAAAAAAAAAATTTGTCTAATAAAAAGTACTTTGGTTGATATTTAAATATAAAGAGTAGAAAATTTTATTTAAGTTCAATAAACTCTTTATATTTTACTCTTTATTTTACTTTGTCCTATAAATATTTAGGGTATGTTTGATAGACTGTAATAGGATGTAATGTAATGTAATCAAATATATTTTTAGTGTATATTTTATATTAAAAATACATTTTATTACATTACATTTTATTACGTTTTACCAAACGTATCTTTAATGTCTTAATTTTTTTTTCCCTCCTTTTCTTTTTATTAGATTTCATTTTTTTATTTTATTACTTTTCCTCCAATAGAAATATAGTATCAATTAATAACATACATTGAAAATTGAAGTGTATTAATTACAATGAAAATAAAGAACATAGTTATTAAACTCGTCCCGAACATCAACCCGGTTTATAAACCGGGTAGACGGATCAGTGGTTCAACCACCGGGTCAATGGTTAAACCGGTGAGTCAATATAATTAATTAAATATATAATTTATAATTTTATATAATAAAATAAATATAAAATATTAAAAGATTTAGAAGTATTTAAACTTTCATTCAAAAATAAAAATTAACAAACTAGATATTTCAGTTTGCAAACATAAAAAAAATACATAAATAAATCCATTAGATATTTCATATATCTTTAAATTATTAGTATATTTCATTATATATCAATTTAAAAATTAAATATAATTAAATTATTAAATTTTAGAGATTAAAATTAATTTAACATTAAGAATTAAAATAAAATGAAAATTTTCTAACTTTTATAATATATAATGAAAATGCAAAATGATTAAAAAAATCTTTAGAAATGAAAATAAAAATGCACATCATAATAATTTATCCAAACAGACTAAAAAATAATTTATTTACTAACTTATATTTTTTATATAGAAAAATATATGAAAAACATACAAACAACTATTATCCTTCTTGAAACATATAAACAAGAGCAAGTTATTGTAAAAAAGAAAAAAAAAATGAAAATTGTGAAATCACCGGATCACACTGTATCACCGGTTCGACCGCTCGGGTTTAATAACTATGCAAATCCAATCTTTAGTGCCTGAATCACCAATTCAACCATTCAAGCCGGTTCGGATTTAATAACTATGATAAAAAGTGAATTTTATTATATTTTGACTCTCCAAATGTTGAGAATCAATCCTACTTTCTAATTATATTTTGAAGATTTTTTTTAAGTAATATTTTGAAGATAAAAAGTGTGTTAAAGTTATTTTTTATTGAATGATTTTTTATAATAAAAAATTTAACTTAAATAAAAAGTACCTTGAAAATGCTCTTATACAATACTGTTCTTTATGGGAAAAAAAAAATACATGAAAACTGTTCTTTATGGGAAAAAAAAAATACATGAAAAAAAACTACTAGAAGATACTTATAATACAAACACCCAAGAATTTATTGTTATGCAGAAAATAACATTAACATTCATTTAATTCTTTCCCACCAAAGAAGAGTATATAATTAATAGTAATAAACTTTTGGACTCACACAACATTAGATCATACATACATTTAAATTTTCAAAGCCCCCAAAGCTTAAATTATCATCCTTAAAACAAACATAATTTCATTTTCAACACTTTGGTTATTGCCTTATTGGACATATTCACCATAAATTCCAAATCCCCCCACAGAATGCCACGTGTAAAGTCCATAATAATAAGAGCAATCAAAACCCATCCTTTCTACTATATTCCAAAGCGTATTGTATTCCCATCACTGGTTTTTTCTTTCTTTCTTTCTTTTTTTTTTTAATAAATAAAAGAAAAAAACTCCAAACAGTTTAAAAAACAAAAAAATTAAAAAATTAAAAAAAAAATTAAGTAAAGAGAATCAAATGGCCAAATCCAAACTCTCTCTCTCAGATCTCTCACTTCATTCATAGCTTCAAATCTGCAGATTTCAATGGCCACTCTTCAGAAATTCAAGCTTTTAGCCACACAATGCTCTGTCGCCGGAAGTCCAACGCAAAGTCCGACTACAAGCCCCGTAATTCATCTCCGCCGCCGCAAAACACTCCGGATGCTTCTCTCTCGCTCCTCTGGCCACCACCACCACCATAATCACCGCCGCCGGATTCCTCGCCGTGATGACCAGACCGAGCTTCAGAAAGATCCGCCGGAAAAGAAGAGAGTTAGGAGGAAATTGAAGGACCTGTTCGTATCCTCGCCTCCGTTTGAAGATAAGGAGAAGGATAATCTGGATGCTGATGATGAAATAGAGTTGTTACCAGTTACTGGAAGTAGCGATGGTAGTGGAAGCGGAGGCGGTGGAGGTGGTGGTGGAGCTTTAGGATTAGCCGCTCGGCGCGGCGGAGCCGGTTCACTTAGACCGGTGTCCGGTACGTTTAGGTATAGGTTATTGAGGAGAGCTTGGCGGCCAGTGCTGGTTACAATTCCGGAGTAGAGAAAAATCTGCAAAAAAATTGTACGGAAAATTGAAAATAATTTCCATTTTGTTTTATTTGCGTAAAATATTAAATTTAAAAATTTCTTGTTAATATTTTTTTTTTGGTGGTGATTTAATTTAATTATGTAAACAAAATTTTTGTTTTTTGGATAAATTCGAAGTGAAAATAATATTTAGGTGCTAACAGTATGCTAGCGTGCACCAAAGGTTGTTGCTAACATAAGCGTGTAACTGTTCACGTAACGGCCAGAGAAAGTCGGTGCAGTATCGACTGGGCGCACGTTAGCACGAGCTCTAAATTTCCTTGAACAATAAGCGCAAATGATATAATCTAAAGAAATTTAGACGTTTTAGTTTGGTTTGTTAAAAAGCATTGAAATTCGGGTGTGTGGTGGGTTTACTTACTTGTATCCAAGAAGATGATGGCAGAAAGAAAGACCAAGAAAGTGCTTTTTGTTCTTTATTATCTTTACACATTTCTTTTATATGTAGAAATGTTTTTGCTTGTTCTAAATAATTTATATTTATCAAAATAAAATTTTTTGTTCTATGACTTTAAAATTAAATATACATTTGTAAATTACTTTCTAAAAATAGGACTGTAAATAAGTCAAGAAGTAAATCAGAATGATTGACATTAGTTTATTTATATGAAATTTGAAATCGAGCAAAGTTCGATTTAAATATCGAGTTTAAAAACTTATTCAAAATTGATTTGTTAAATTTTCATACTTATTCATAAGTCTATTCAATAAATTAAAATTATATTAATTTTAATTTATTATTTATCTACTAATAATACATATTAATAATTATTTTATATATTGAAATTTTTTTTATATTTTAGTGAATTTTATGAATATTAAAAATAATGAATTTATAATATTATTATATTAATTATTTATTTTTTTATAACATTATAATATTATTTATTTTTATACGAATTGTTTTTGCATTTCCAGATTAAAGTTATTAAAGATTCTCAAAATTGTTCTTGATTTGTATATAAAATTGATTTATTTTGGTTTAGTGAATAAGTTGGATCGAATTTTTCAGTAGTGATTTGATTCGAGTTTGAGTAGTTTGAATTTAGATGAATTTAAATGATGATCTTAGAGCAAATTTAATTACCGGTGGAGCTCTTCCTATTAAATTATAGAGAATTTTCAAAGTATGGATTGATACAAATCTAGTTGTATAAAATGGGTGGGGTAGAAGCATTGAAAGTGTTATAGATGATGAGGACAAGCACAAGACAGAGATATGAGAGAATTAATAATTTTATGATATAAAGACTGTCTGAATTGCAGCTTCCTCCATGTGTTGGTGGTCAGGGATGTTTTTATAGTGTGTTGAGGATTGAGGATTATATATGGCCATGGTGGTTTGTGTACTTGTATATCTTCTCAATTATTGAAATACAGTATTTTTTTTTTTTTTTTTTTTGGGTTATTCATACATTTTTGTCATTATTATTATTTTTTAATCATATTTTTGGTCATTATTAGTTTAGTATTATCACATTTGCCATTTTTGGGGGTTTCAATTATTATCATCATTTCACATAAAGTTATTACATAGTAATTATGCTATTTGAATTTGG
>CATKHJ010094773.1:0-10094 GCA_949750685.1 Vernicia montana | reverse complement strand
CAAGGAGCCTTTATTATACAAAGTGATGCATGAAAATCAAATTAAACTCAAGTGCCAAATGGAGATTATTAAAATTTATAATGTACAATGGAAAAATAAAAGGGGGAGGGGATTGATTGGGATTTGGATTTGAGGCTTGGAGTTAAATTCCAAGCGTGCTTAAATACCCCATTGGATGGGGATCAAAATCCACGTAGTTTGTTCCACTGTGAGGTGGAGGGGTTTAGGGATTGGTCAGATTGATTTGATTTGATTTGGGATGATTTTGAGCTTGGTGAGAGAAGATGATGTACCTTCTCTTTGAGAGATTTTGAGTGGGCGAAGTGATTTTTCGGGCCAAAAATCTGTTTTATCGGTTTTGGATGATGAATTTAAATTAATCTCAGAGAAAATTAATTTGTTGATTTGGTGGTTTAATTACCCAATTTTTAATTAATTAAAAGGATTAATTAATCGAATTGAGTTGAAGATTAATTAATTAAAAGGAATTTAATTAATTAATTTTCATTAATTAGGATGATTAATTAAAATGAGTGTGAAAAAATTAATTAGAGAGAGAGAGAGAGAAGAGAGAAAATGAATAGCCATCAACAAAATGCTCAAGGGGTCAATTGAAAGGAAAAATTGGGGGGGGGGGGGGGGTGGTTATTTATAGGAGCAGATGGGGGGTGAAAAAGACCAAAAAGAGCCTAAAAAGTAAATAAAAGGAGGGGTAAAAAGGATATTTCAGCGAAAAGGGCTAGAGCCACGAGACGCGCTCGCGGACGTGCGTGCGGAGTCCGCTAGAACACCTGGCGGACGCACCATCCACCAAGCCTTCTGGTGGATGTGTCAGTACGGGACTGACACGTCAGCCCCATACTGACGCGTCTGACACGCGTCAGTATGACGCGTGTCAGGCGCGTCCAGACGACGAGTGGCACCGGCCAAGCGTCTTGCGCGTCTGTCGATGTATCTCGTAGAGTCTGAGAGACTGCCTTGTGGATGCGCGCAAGCAGCCCGCAGACGCGCGGGTACGGCTCGCGAACGTCCGTGAGCTGTCTCGGGTTCCAGGCCTTTTTGCTTTTTGGTTCGGTTTTCAGGGCTTTCGGGTCCATTTTCAGGGATTTCAGATCATTTTTTAGGGTATGCTGAAGTCTAAAAAATTACAGGTCAGTGGCGGTGGATCCGAAATCAATTATCGGACATTTTGGCAGTCAGTTTTGAGGAAAACTTGGTCAGTTTTGGGAAAGTATTGTCTGGTACAGAAAGTCCGGTTAGGGAAAAGGTGATGGTGGTCTGTGTTGGAAGAAATAATTCGGGGCGCTGCCCCTTGACCCCTGCTTGCTAACCTGCTACTGGGACTGCCGTACCGACTCTGCGTGACGCACGAAATTTAGCCAGTGTCAAGTTGCAGCAGCATCTTAAGGGTGCAAAATTGAGAGTTCACAAGTGAAAACTAATTTAAAATTAATTAATTAAAATCAAAGGGATTTTTAATTAATTAAAATGATTAGGGTGATTACTTAAAATGAGTGTGAGAAAATTAATTAGAGAGAGAGAGAGAAGAGAGCAAATGGATAGCTATCAACAAGTGCTCAAGGGGTGAAGAAAATGAAGGAGGGGAGGGTGGTGTTTATAGGCAAAGCGAGGTGAGGGTAGTTTAGGAAGAGAAAGTGTGAAAAGACCAAAAGGATGGGGTTAAAAGGACTAAAAAATGGGCTGAAAATGGAGTAAAAATGGAATTTCAAGGGCAGGAGGGGGGACCAGTCACCGGTGGCCCTGGCGGTGCCGCAAGGCCATCTAGCTGCTCCGTCGAATGGTCTGGCGGCACCGCTGAATGGTCCTGCTGCTGCTGACGTGGTGAGACTGATGTCAGTATGGCACAAAAATTGAGGCAAGTTGGCGGCGCCATTAGACTGTCTGGCGGCGCCACTTGGCTTACTGGCAACAGCCGCCAGGGAGGATGATGTTCAGAGTCTTATTTGCAGGTTTTTTTTTTTTAGTTTTTGGGTCAGTTTATGGGGTATTCTAATGTCTGAAAAATCACCAGTCAATGGCAGTGGATCCAAAATTAATTATCGGATAAATTGGCAGTATGTTTTGGGAAAGTGCTGTCTGGTACAAAAAGTCCGGACAGGATGGGAAAAAGTGATGTCAGTCTGTGTTGGAAAATTTAAATCGTTTATCTTTCGGGTGCGCTGTCCCCTTGACCCCTGCCCGCTAACAGGCTAGCGATGCGTAGTGCACTAAATTTAGCAAGTGTCAAGTTGCGGCAGCATACTGAGGGTTCACAAGTACGTAGGCATGCTTGGAGTTTAACTCCAAGCCTCAAATCCAAATCCCCAATCAATCCCCTTCCTCTTTTATTTTTCAATGTCAATCCATTGTAAATGTTAATTAATGTTATTAGTTAATTTAATTATTTTGAAGTAAAGGAGCGATCTTGTGATTTCTCTAGAACCCATAAAGGTTAGAGGAAATACTCTCCTTTACTTATGGATGTTTAAATACTTGCTCTTTATTCTCCCATATATCTCATAATTATGATATGATCATGCAATCATCATTAATAGTTGTCATTCATGAAATCAATTTTCTAAAAGTCAAATCTAACTTAAGAGCCAAATTGAGATTATTTAAAACCAAAAACCTAGTCCCCTAGCTCAACTTGGTTTGAAGGCTAGTGATTTTATCCTTGGGTAAATTAATCAAAGATTAATGAATTGGAGTCAAATTGGGTTTTTTCCTTAATTTTTCCATTTAAATAAATTAGGGTGGCGACTCCCAAATCCTTTTCCAAAAATCAAATCAAATCAATTTTCTGAGGCGATAGCCGCTTCCAATCATGAGCACTGAAACTCGTACCTAAACCTCCCTTAAAAATCGCTCGCCTTTCCTTTAGGCACCCAATTTTCTCAAGCTAGGGGAGGGTCGTTCGAGCGAGGCCTCACATATATATGATGATTCATGCTCCCAATGTGTTATGTTTATTGGTCACTCTCCATGTCACATAATTATATACTGATTACTTTATATATTCATATGTTTCTTTCTTTGAAATCCACATGTCTATTGCTTCACATGTTCATACATTCCTTGTTTCACTTGTTCAATAATTCATGTTAAGAATCTATTGTTTTCATTTGATCCAAGTACAAGTATGAGCCCTAAATATTATTGTGGCTATCATTGAATACCAAACCACATAGTTTATGACAGTATATTCTTTATTTACTGGGTTTTATACTCACCCCATTCCCTTAAATTTTTTTTACAGGAAGATAATAGAGTAGCAAGGAGATTCTCTAGTATTCTTCTTCACTTGAGATCAGTGCAACAAAGTAAACTTATTTTGTTATGTGCATATATGTAAAGGTTTATACCTTAATGGTATATGTATATGTTAAAATTTGGATGTTTAACTCGATAGTTACTCTGTAGTCATTGGAAGATAAAAGTTGCTGAAATAATATATGTTTTGTATTAATAGGTCATTGAGGATATTTATCCTAAATGGTGTAAAGGAAATGTAATTTTAGGAATGAATGTTGTATAATGATGATGGATGACTTATAAGAATAGATCTTAACATGATGATAAGGAATATGTACAAGTTAATTGATAAATAAGAATGATGGTTGTCATGAATTAATTAATTGGAATCATAGTCTAAAGTGAGTATAGGTTTAGCAGGTTCTGATCTTGGACAATGATTATATGCGATTGTTAATAGTTGTACATGATACCAAATAGGATTTGATAGTAGGTATGAATTCTATGGGTTTTTGGTAGCTTTAGGCATACCCATGCCCTAGGACCGTCATATCCTAAAAGTGGGATGTGACAAAAGTGGTATCAGAGCAAAAGTTATAGAAAAGTTAAAAGTAAGTGTATATGGAATGATATAAGCTTGATGAGTTAAGAGTGTGCTAGACTAATTAAACTACGAAGCATAGGATTTTTTATTGTCAATGTTTTGTTTCTCTTAAGTATCGACTGGTGTATCATTATATTATGATCTGAACCTTATTTGTTCTTTTGTTGCATTGTGATGCCTCCTCGATGACGATGAGGACGAGGTCGTGTTAAAAAAAAAATTATTTTGTTTGAAGAAAATCTTAATATGTGCTTAATATGTTTTATTGTTTTGATTATGTGTATTATTGATATGTATTTAAATATGTTTGTTTCCTTTTGACATATTGATTGTATTGCTCGATGTGAAAGATGATTGACTGTGTTTCAAGTTAGTATGATTGAAATAAGATTGCATATGAGTTGTGAAATATTAATTAATGGTATTTATAGACACCATATTTTGTTCGTAAAATTTTATTTATTTTTAAAAGTATAGGAAATTTCCAAAAAAATAAAGATAAGAATGTTGACACCGTCGTGTGTGAGTTGCAGTCTGCCATTTCCATTTTCATCATTGGTGCACTTCCATTAATTTCATCATTGGTGTTGATTTCTCATTGGTGCATTTTCTCTAATTGTATCATTAGTGTGGTTTTCCATCTTTGCATTTTCATCACTTTCATTATATTCATACATTTCGGCAATTTGCTGCATTGAGAATTTCTGCAATTTAATTTTCATGCTATTGATTTAAATTTAATTGATTGATTCAAATTTAATTTCATTGTTTAATTGATTGATTTAAATTTAATTTAATTGATTGATTCAAATTTAATTTCATTGTTCGATTCAAATTTAATTTCATTGTTTAATTGATTGATTTAAATTTAATTTCATTGTTTGATTCAAATTTAATTTTTAAACAATTAATTCAAGTTTAATTTTCTGCATTTAATTTCATTGATTGATTCAAATTAAATTTTATGCCATTTATTCAATATTAATTTTCAGCAATTTAATTTAATTTTATGTCATCAATTGATTCAACTGGCCAAAATATGTCTTTTATTCTTTACTTGTTTTCTGTATTGAAAAGATTTTCTTTTCGGCACATAAAACTTGTAAAGAGGGCCAACAAACTGTAACAATGTTTTTGAACGCCGCTACGAGAATGATGAAATAAATAAAGAAAATAATTAAAAATGAAAATGAAAAAATGGAATCGCCACCGACTGTGAGGCCTCGCCCTAACGCTCCTCCCCTCACTCGGAAAAATATATTGATTTTTTGTCTTAAGAAAAGGCGAGCGATTTTTAAGAGAGTTAAGGTACGAGTTTTGGTGCTCACTACAGAAGTGGCTATCGCCTTAGAAAATTGATGTGATTTTTGAAAGAGATTCGGGAGTTGCCACCCTAATTTATTTAAATGAAAAATTTAAGGAAAAACTCAATTTGACTCCAATTTATTAATCTTTGATTAATTTACACAAGGATAAAGTCACTAGTCCTCGAATCAGGTTGAGCTCGGGGACTAAGTTTTTGGTTTAAAATAATCTAAATTTGGCTCTTTAGTTTAATTTGACTTGAAAATTGATTTCATGGATGACATGTATTAATGACGATTATAGAGTGCATGATCATGGCACATTTATGAAATGTATGGGAAAATAAAAGGCAAGTATTTAAACATCCATAAGCAAAGGAGAGTATTTCCTCTAGCCCTTATGGGTACTAAAAAAATCACAAGATTGCTCATTTACTCCAAATTAATTAACTAATAACATTAATTAAAATTTACAATGTACAATGAAAAAAATAAAGGGGGAAGGGAATTGATTGGGATTTGGATTTGGGGCTTGAATTTAGATTCCAAGTATGCCTACATACCCCACTGAATGGGAATCAAAACACACGTAGTTCATTACACAGTGAGGTGGAGGGGTTTAGGGATTGGTCAGATTGATTTGATTTGATTTGGTGTTGGTGAGAGAAGTTGGTGTACCTTCTTTTCGGGGGATTTTGAGTGGGCGAAGTAATTTTTCGGACCAAAATTATGTTTTATCGGTTTTGGATGATGGATTTAAATTAATCTCGGATGAAATTAATTTGATGTTTTGGTTGCTTAATTACCCAATTTTAATTAATTAAAATGATTAATTAATTAAAGTGATTAATTAATCAAATTGAGTTAAAGATTAATTAAGATTAATTAATTAAAAAGAATTTAATTTATTAATTTTAATTAAATAGGGTGATTACTCAAAATGAGTGTGAGAAAAATAATTAGAGAGAGAGAGAGAGAAAGAGAGAGAGTAGTAGATAGCCATCAATACTAGCTCTAGGGGTGTATTGAAGTGAGAGATGGAGGGGGGTATTTATAGGAAAAAATGAGGGGTGAAAAAATCAAAAAGGGTTGAAAAAGTGGGCTGAAAAGGGGGCAAAAATGTCATTTTCGGGCCAGGGGGTATAGCCGCGAGGGCTGCTCGCAGACGCTCGTCAGCGAGAGGTTTTGGCGAACGTCCCCCATATGACCTGGCGGACGCGCCAAAAGGCCTAGCGGACACGCCAAGCCTTCCGACGGATGTGTTAACTCCGTGCTGACATATCTGACACGTGTCAACACTGAGCTGACGCATCTGACATGCGTCAGTACGACGCATGTCAGCACGCGTCAGCGCTGACGCGCCAGGCTACGCTCGGCGTCCACGAGCCATGTGGCGTGTCCGCGGGTGCTCCTTACCGTGCGCAGGCGGTCTATGGCCACGCAGACCTTGCTCGCGAACGTCCATGAGGTGGCTCAGTTTTCAGGCCTTCTCATTCTCCAGTTCAGCTTTTTAGATTTTCGGGTCAATTTTTGGGGATTTCGGGTCAATTTTTGGGGTATTCTGAAGTTTGAAAAATTACCGGTCAGTGGCGGTGGGTCTGAAATTAATTGTCGTTGTAGTATGATAACTAAAAGCTAATTTTTGCTCTGGGGGCGCTGCTCGTTTGACCCCTGCTCGCTAACCGGCTAGCAGGACCGCCGTACCAACTCTGCGTAGCAAACTAAATTTAGCAGGTGTCAAACTGCGGCGGTATCTTAAGGGTGCAAAATTGAGGGTTAAGAGTTGCCCCCTCATCAGAATTGTCTTGTTTGTAAGGCGATTTTGATGAAAGTGAACTCGGGAGAAAGGATGGTACAAGGAACCAAAGTGATGTCTAGGTCAGTGCTTGGACATGTTTCGGTGAGAGGGATGGTTGAAAAGGGATGGCATAAGGAACCAAAGTGATGTCTAGGTCAGTGCTTGGACATATTTAGGTGAGAGACATGGTTGAAAAGAGATAGTATAAGGAACCAAAGTGATGTCTAGGTCGGTGCTTGGATATGTTTGGGTGAAAGGGATGGTTGAAAAGGGATGGTATAAGGAACCAAAGTAATGTCTAGGTCAGTGCTTGGACATATTTGGGTGAGAGACATGGTTGAAAAGGGATAGTATAAGGAACCAAAGTGATGTCTAGGTCGGTGTTTGCACATGTTTGGGTGAGAAGGATGGTTGAAAAGGGATGGTATAAGGAACTAAAGTGATGCCTAGGTCAGTGCTTGGACATGTTTAGGTGAGAGACATGGTTGAAAAGGAATGGCATAAGGAACCACATGGATGCTTAAGCAATTGTTCCTAAACTTTTATGGGTGGAGAATATGACTAAATTTGATAAATATATGGGAAATGGATAACAGGGATGTTTAAGTAATCGTTCTTAAACATTTATGGGTGGAAACTTGACTTGATAAATGGAAGCAAAAAGAGGAACCAAAGCGATATCTAAGCTAGTGGCTAGATATGTTTGGGTGAAGGATGGGGTTGACTTGGATAAAAAGGCGAGGGAAGGAACCAGAGGGATGTCTAGATGATTGTTTCTAGACATTTCTAGGTGAAGGATTTGATCGATTCAAAATAAAGGGGAATGGGAAAGGAACCACGGAGATGCCTAGGTGATCGTTTCTAGACATTTATGGATTGATGTATAAAGGTAGATGATCCCGGTATCTTGGGGAGAATTCAAATGATTGGGATAGAAAAGGTGAGAGCATCGACCTATGGCGAGTCAGCTCGAGGGATTTTGAAAGATTTTGATAAAGGGAGAGCCTTGACCTATGGTGAGTTAGCTCGAGAGATTTTGAAAAGAGGAGAGCCTTGGCCTATGGCTATTCGGCTCGAGAGATTTTGAAAATAGGAGAGCCTCGACCTAAGGCGAGTCGGCTCAAGAGATTTTGAAAAGATACTGGTAAAGGGAGAGCCTCCACCTAAGGAAAGTCAGCTCGAGACATTTTGAAAAAAGGAGAGCCTCGACCTATGGCGAGTTGGCTCGAGAGGTTTCAATTGGGTGAAAGATTATTACCACAGTCAGAATTGTGTGAAAGATTATTAACGCTGTCAGAGTCAGGAAAATGTCTAATTTGAGAGGATTTCGTTTAGCTTTGTCAGCCAGCTTCGAGAAGGTACCGGTTAATTTCAAAATGATGTTGGTCAGCTTTGAGGATGAGAGGCCATTAGCTTGGCTTATGCATGATGGTGTATGACTTTGGAAGACCGCACATGTATGTTTGTGCATAAATGATGCATGTTTCAGGATTCAAGGACCTTTTGTTAGACTTCAATGCTACGAATGATCTTTGATGATGCATCTAACAGATGAATGTATGGATGCAAAAGGGTGGATTCATGAGTTTTCTCTGTGTATGATATGAATGCAGTTTGCATGCAATGTCAACTCCTAAACGTGATCTTGGAACAAAGTGACTTAAAGGTTGCGAAATGATTCTTTGGTGGGTTCCTAAGGCTATTTTAGGAAGGTCTGATAAATTTGTGATATTTTTAAGTGATGACCATGACAGGTAATCCAGACCTCAAGTAGAAAGGTGTTTATGCAAACTTAATACCTTGAACCAATGATTGGTTATCTTAAAAGGTGATTTTTGAAAAATGGGAAAAAGAACTAGCTTGATGTCTAGTTTAGTGTTTAGACATTTCTGGGTGATGTGGGTGATTTCAAGATAATGAAGGATGGAAAAGAGAGTCTCGACCTATGGCGAGTCAGCTCGAGATATTTTGAAAAGAGGAGAGCCTCGACCTATGGTTTCAATCGGGTGAAAGATTGTTAGCACGATCAGAATCATGTGAAAGATTGTTAACGCGGTCAGAGTCAGGAAGGTGTCCGATTTGAGAGGATTTCGGTCAGCTTTGTCAGCCAGCTTCGAGAAGGTATCGGTTAATTTCAAAAAGATGTTGGTCAGCTTCGAGGAGGAAAGGCCATTAGCTTGGCTTATGCATGATGGTGTATGACTTTGGATGACCACACATGTATGTTTATGCATAAATGGTGCATGTTTCGGGATTCACAGACCTTTTGTTCGACTTCAATGCTACAGATGATTTATAATGATGCATCTAATAGATGAATGTATGGATGCAAGAGGGTGGATTCACGAGTTTGCTTTGTGTATGATATGAATGCAGTTTACATGCAATGCCGACTCCTAAACGTGATCTTGGAACAAAGTGACTTGAAGGTTGCGAAATGATTCTTTGGTCAGTCCCTAAGGCTATCTTAGAAAGGTCTGATAAATCTATGATATTTTTGAGTGATGACCATGACAGGTAATCTAGACCTTAAGTAGAAAGGTGTTTATGCAAACTTAATACCTTGAACCAATGATTGGTTATCTGAAAAGGTGATTTTTGAAAAATGGAAAAAGGAACAAGCTTGATGTCTAGTTGAGTGTTTAGACATTTCTGGGTGATGTGGGTGATTTCAAGATAAAGAAGGATGAAAAAGAGAGCCTCAACCTACGGCAAGTTGGCTCAAGAGATTTGGAAAAGAGGAGAGTCTCGGCCTATGGCGAGTCAGCTCAAGAGGTTTCGAAAAGAGGAGAGCCTTAACTGAAGGAAGTGTGGCGCCAACAGTAGCGGAAGCAAAGTGGTGGGGTGAAATTTCAAACAATTTAAAATTTCACTTCACCCATTTTCGGTCCAAACTTACTTTTAAGCAATCAATTAATTTGTGTGTAAAACACATATGCAATTAAAGAAGAAGGAAGAGTAATCTCATTACCTCTTGTAGGTTCCTTCATTATTTGATAAAGAGCTCCCCAAGTGTGAAGCCTCTAGATCATCCACACCTAGTTCCACCATCAAGTTTCCTTTGATTTTCTTTGGTTGTTCTTGAATCCCTCTCTTAGTTGCCTAAATTAGATTCAAGATCATCCCACTAAAA
>CATKHJ010094759.1:0-13051 GCA_949750685.1 Vernicia montana | reverse complement strand
CTTAAACATCCTTGAGTACTCAAGGATGTTTAAGTAATATCCACATATAATAATTATCACTCTATATAAGGGAAGCTAGAGTTAATCTAATGATAAGAGTTTGAAGCTCCTTTTACTCTCTATATATTTTCTCTCTCTCTTTACTTTATTGCTTTATATTATTTGTTATTGCCTTTGATCTGCTGTGCTAATAAGCCGATTTACAACACCTACACTGTTTTGAAACATGATTATTCATTGTTAGTATATAATCTATTATGTAAAAACAATAAAAATAAAAAATATAATTAATACCTCTCCATATATTTTGAAATAATATAATAATATAATAATTTTATTATAGTATATGTTAGTAGTATGTGCTATAGGAGTCATATACATATTATGTAATTGTAGATTTTATTCCAAATGGCAGTAAATATATTCTTTTTATGAAAGATGTTTCATAATATTGAATAAAGTCTTTAAGTAATTTGTAAGAAGATATATTATCAAGAGTTGAGAATAGGAGTGATAGATCACTCTAGTACAAATGCTTTAAAAATGTTCATGGTCATAAGATTCTTGATTGGACATCATTAATCCGGAAGACCATCACCTCTATTGTTTTTGTTGGGTAAAATCCGCAAGTGCACGGAGTTTACAAATAATATAGAATGAGTAGAGTATCGTTCCCACGAAGATTAATTGTCTATCCACCTATCTATTTTCTTTCCTTTGTTTAAGGCTTTAATTTAATTTTAATTGAAACTATGTAAATTAACTCTAATATTAACAATAATCTAAAGGCAAAGATTTAATTAAGAGATTTAACAATAATAATAATAATATTGTTAGGGATTAACATTTATTCACACTCAATAAACCAATTACCTATAAGTTCTAAGTCATGATATTATCCAAGTTATCCAATAGCATGGATTAAACTCTCTCGAACATTTAACCAACTAAACCAAAATTCAAGCAATCACAAAACAACTTAATTAATTCACATCTAACCAAATTAGTTTTAATTACCCAAATATGGCTTTAAGCAAACTCTAAGAATATATAATCACCAATTATAATCTCTTATCAATTAGTAATTAAACAAGTATTTGTATATCAATTGTATTACCATCTCTCAATGCATAACACAACTAAGTTCATAATTTTGATGATCAAACAAAACTAAGCATGAAAAATAACAAATACCACATATCATAGAGACTTAGATTTTATAGATAATTAGAATGAAATTGTGTTTCAAAACATTAATCCCTAACTATAGAGTTTAGTTAGACATAATTAAAGCATTCCCAAGTACCAAAAGAAAGCTTGATTGGTTGAGTTTGTGAGGACTAACTAGAGGTGTCTCATTTAAGGAGCTACGGGCAAGAGACAGTTAACTTGTACTATAAGAGATAAATAGTTTACCCCTCATTCTCCTTGTCTTGTATGTATATTTTGCGCATAAATTTAGTTGATACTTGGTGGATCTTTTGGGCCATTCACCATCAACAGTGTGAAATTTTAAAAAGTTCAAAAATTCTAGCCAACCACGCTTCCGCCTCTAATTAATTTCGTATGTTTGATAAATTTTTCTCTTCAGTATACATATGATGATTTGACCTTTTACTTCTTATCTTAATTCTATGATCATTAAAATAATGAGAGAAAAATATATTTAAGAAATATTTTCAATGAGCAAAATTATTGAAAATAAAAAATCCAAAGTTTGCTTAGGAAAAAATGAAAAGAAGCAATGTACAATGTAAAATGTAAAAGAAAATTTATTTATAATATGTAAAATAAAATTATATATATATATATATATATATATATATATATATATATATATATATATTGAAGAGAAATTAAAAGTTCATTATGTAGCAAAATCAATAATATGAGAAAAGAAAAAAATTGTCACAATTTTTATTCTTTATTGCTACTTCAAAAGAAACTTACCTTAATCAAACCTGGAAATGAACATTCCTAGTCATCATTGTATACTCAATAACACAAACTATTCATTTTTCAGGCAAACCTTAGCTAAATGGTTGGGAGAAATGTAATTATGGAACATCACACATGTTTTTAATAAATATTGCAATTATATAAACGAAGTTCTAAATACCAATATCTATAAATATAGAGACAATAATTAACTTGTTTTATCAACAAACGCTAGATTGTTTGATACTAAAATATATATATATATATATATATATATATATAATTTAATTAGCATTTATGCATTACAATGTATATAAGTCACCTGTTGTATTTGTTGGCTCTGTTGGATTCATGTTGATTGCAACATCCTCTTTTGTCCTGTCTTGTGGTATTAGAGAAGGTTTTGGAGGCATTTCCAAGCTTTCAAATTCTCCTTCAAGCATCTCTATAACTTTATGCATGGAAGGACGATTAATCGGTTCCAATTGTATACACCATAGAGCTACAATAACCATCTTATTTGCTATTTTCCTTTCCTCATCTGAAACATCTCCCAATTCTATATCCTTTCCTTTATTGAATTGTTCATAAACCCATGAAGGAAAGTAAATTTGGCTTAAATGTTCAGCAAATGCATTCAAACTCTTTCTTCTTCCAACCATTTCCATTAATAAAATCCCAAAACTATACACATCAGCTTTATAAGATACACCTCCAATATTTTTGTAAACTAATTCTGGAGCCATGTAACCCAATGTTCCTCTTGCTGCTGTAAGAGACACAATACTATTATCTGTTGAATATAATTTTGCAAGTCCAAAATCCGAAATTTTTGGAATGAACTTTTCATCAAGAAGAATGTTATGTGGCTTGATATCAAAATGCAAAATTTGCATGTCACAACCTTGATGAAGATATTCAATGCCACGAGCCACTCCTAAAGAGATCTCATACATATTCTTTATGTTTATTATGATACTACCTTCTTGCAAAAATATGTATTTATCTAGAGATCCATTAGGCATGAATTCATACACAAGAGCGCGCTTTGATCTCTCAGCACAAAAACCAATAAGACGCACTATATTGGCGTGATGAATTCTCCCAATAGTAGCAACTTCATTGATAAAATCTTGACCATTAGTTTTGGACTTGCTCAATATTTTTACGGCTGCAAAATTACCACTGCGAAGTTTTCCTTTATATACAGAGCCATAACCTCCTTCACCCAACTTTTCTTTAAAACTTTTAGTTATCTTTTTAATATTTGAATAAGAGTATCTAATTGGGAAAAGGTTATCATAATTTTGAAGAAACTCTTCAATATTATCATACATTGATAGATGTCTCCTTTGCCATTTATAGATCAAAAAGGAAACAAGACATATCGCTCCACAAAAAGTTAATGTTGCACGATATAACACTGTAAAAAAGTTAAACAAACAATGGTTAAAGAAAATATTGGTGCTACTTAATTTGTCTATTAAAATTTCTTTTAGTTAAAAAATATTGATTGTATTTGGGTGAATTACATTTGTGGCTAATAAATTGTACCTACACAAATTATTTTTAATTAATTTAGTCTCAATACATTAAAAATTAAAAATAAAATAAAATAAAAGATGGCACGGCTACCATATTTGAGAGGGAAAAAAGAAAAGAAAATTGAGGGAGAAAGTGAAGAAATTTATCTTTTGTGGATTTTTAGGAGAAATTATATTCAGTGCATCTTACACTCACGTTTAGGTGGTTAAAACAATGAATCTGTAGTCGCGCCATATATGTTTTTCAACCAAGTTTTCATTAAATTCTAATTGACAACCAATTAATTGATGCAAATTGAAAATGTTTGGAGTAAATTAGAGTTGAGTAAAATCTTAATAATCACAAATATAATTTATCGAATTGCATCTGTTTCTACTTGATGTAGTAAGTTTACCATTTATCATTACTTTTTCATGAGAACAATAATTTTTATATTTTCTTGCGGTATTTCTTTCATAATAAGAAAATTTTAGTTTTTAAAATTTTATTTTTACTGTTTGAATAACATGACTATCATTTTAGATTTAATTATAATATAAACTACATTCTATGATAAACAACTTAGGAAGTAGAAATATTCTTACCAAGGACAGCGAATAGATAAGGAAGCAAACCTACAAGAAAAATAAATTTAAAATGTCACATATGTACCATAGATGTGCACCATATACATATAAAACTTAGACGCTTTAACTTCTTAATCAATAAGAAGTTATCTTTGAAGTTATGAGGTTTTGGATTTAAATCATCCACTAAAAGTCAAATTAAAAAAAAAAAAAACAAAAACAAAAACTTACTACTTTTTCGTTTTTGGTGTCCCAAAATTTAGACCACTTTATTTATTATTATTTTTTATTAGATGATATAATTATCATCACCCAAATTAAATTTTCACTCATTGAATTTTGACTATAGAGTAAATTAACAAGGGTATTTTAGGAAAAAAATGGTAAAAATATTTAATGGTATTAATTAAAAAAATATTTTTTTTTATCTCAATGTATTTACAAAGTGGTCTATCAAAGTGGAACAAGGAAATACATTCTAATCTATTAATAATGACGCAAAATAAGAGCTACATAATCTATTCACTGAAAATATTACTTGTCTCAAATATTTGTATTAATTAAAGGTGACAAATTTTGACTTGACCCATGAACATGATCTAAATCTATCCACTCAAGCTTGAGTAGTGATTAGGGCTGTACAAAAAAAAAAAAATTTAACCGGGTCAAACTGAATAATTCATTCAAATCAAGCTGAAAATCATGGTTTGCAAATATATAGGGTTAGTCATGGTTCAAAAATATAAGCAAACCGAATTTTTAGTATAATAAAATTTCAAACTATTATAATGTGAACCAAATTATATTTAATAATATTTTAAGGGAGAATTTCATAGTAATTTCATTTAATAATATCTTATGTTTATTAAAAATATTTCATCATTTTTTTCATTTTCATTTTAACGGTTACAACTTTAATTTAAATATGATTAATGTTAATCTCTTTTCATTTCTTGATTTATTTTTTCTTTTGTCTATTAAGATATTTACATATATATATATATATATATATTTTTATATTTTTAGAAGTTAAAATAAGTGATTAATGGAAATTAATTCAAATTTAAAATTGATATAAAATTTAATTCTATCTAAATCATACCCGGTATAATTTTTAATAAACTAATCCAACTCGAAAGTATTGGTTTCACATCATTTTACTTTGATTTCGGTTTGAAGATTTGTCAAACCGAAGATATATGTTTGGTCTGACATATTACGCACAAACTGTCCAAACCAACCATGTATACCCTTAGTTGTGACTGATCCGAATTTTTTTTTTTATTAATAATCAAAATTAAAATGATTTTTTAAAACAATAAACTAAGGAATGTTGGGTATAGTTAGTGATTTTTTATTTTTGGTTTTCAAAATACATAATAAATAGTTCTTAGCTTTTGTTTTAAGGATTTTTAAAAACATGTTTTCAAAACTCCCATTCACACAAAATTCATAAAATCCAATAATCATCTATTTCCAGTAATCATTTCCACCAAACTTCTTTTATGCCAAAAAGCCATCAATTTTTTTATCTGCATCACGATACAAATACATAACAATTTCTTTTACACCTAAGATAACCAGAAAATTGAAGATGTCTCTCTATTGTTCTTTGTCCCTCACCCTATTTTTTTTTTTTCTCTTTTTCTCCATGTTTCCTATGTTAACAATGTTATTAAGTACCTTGAATTCCCATTAGCCAATCACATCTATTTTCTTCTTTCATAAACATTGCCATGCAAATAAAGATTATCTATTTTTTTATTGGATGATGAGTTGGCACTTGAAGCTTGTAAATCAAACTGTATTTTTTCTTTATGGCCAAGTTTTAAAGTCGATCATAATTGACTCCAGTACTCTATATATATGTGTGATATGATGGTAGTAATGTGTGGAAGTTAGAGACTTCAAGAGTACTATAATTCCAATCTTATTTTTAAGACTGGTGAGCACATTGGGTGTATTTAGTTCAAAAGGGTTGAGTGTTATTCTCCATCCTAAATTTGTATCTCTCTAATTTGTTAGTGGTAGCAGAGCAAAAGGCTAGAAAAGGGAAAGGTTAATAAGGTTAAGCAATACTCTGACAGAAGTGATATCAGAATAAAAGGTTAGAAAATAGAAGAGTTAGGAACAATGTTGTTAAAACCGGACTAGAGATCGAACCGGTTTCTTCGCCAATTCGCGGTCTGAACGGTCCAACCGGTCAGTTCAACCGATTCAATTTAATTGATCCTCCCTTTTCTTTTAATTTTATTAAGTTCAAAACGCGTTGTTTTGCAAATTTCAGTCCCATCGGTTCAACGATTTTTCTGATTTTTTCTGGTTCAGACCTGTTTTTCCAGGTTCACAAGTTATCCGATTTTTTGTAATTTTAAAATCAGACCAGTGACCGATTTCTGGTTTAACCGGTCCAATTTTAATAACACTAGTTAGGAAAGGTAAGTGGTGTTCTAATAGAGAAAGTAACAGAGTAAGGATGATAAGATTACAGTAAGAATTACGGAAGGATTAAGTTAAGATCAAAATGATAGGTCAGGAAGAAAAGCAATAGGAAGCATTAAGTGGTACCCGATAAAGGTAGCAACTAAGTAAAAAGGGGTAATATGAAGAATGAGCTGTAGGCTAGTGATATAGGTAATGATATAGAAAGTATCTATGTTAGAATAAAGTATGAGATGAAAGAAGGATTGAAGGACTAAGTGATGTATAGGGAAGAATGCTATTCAGAATATTCAAGCAAAGGACAAGTAAGAAGAAATTTAGGAAAAATGGTAGTGTTCCGATCAAGGCAGAAGATGGTGAAATAGGGCTCTTGACATCAAATTATAGGATGGAAGGAATAGTATAAGATGTGATCCCTGTTGTGAAAGAATTATATAATGTTGTAATAAAGAAGTTATAGGAAATGTTAATAATATTAAGTGATATTCTTGTCCACGGAAGAATCAGGACTGAGTAAGGTGCTTAGATGAATGACTACGTAAGGATAACAAATCAAAGTATGAAGATCTATAATGGCTTAAGTACAAAAAGATTTAATAATGTGATAGGCTCAGTGAATTATAAGATGGTAGGATATTCTTATTTATTGACAATTAAATCTTTTAGAGGATTATGTTGAAATTTAAATATTGTTTTCTTTCAAACAGCATTGCAGAGACTACAACAATGATGTAAATGGAGATTTTCTAAGAAGACTCATGCAATCCGTTAAGAATGAACCAAGTACAATACGAGGAGATGAAGGATTATTAGGTAAATTGGAAATTCATCAAGGATAGTAGACTATATATAAGTGAATAAGAGTCTGAAAGGAAAATTTCTTAGAAATCTTTGAAGTGTATTAAGAAAATGGAGACTAAGATATAAATTTGAAGGTACTATACAAGAGGATAGGGTGGCTAATTGTAATTGGAGTGCTTCTGAAAATTTTAAGAAAGGAAGATATAAGGATAATTATTTCCCTTAGGAGTGGACCTAAAAGAGAAAGCTGAAGATGATGTCACTGAGAGATAAGTATAACAAAAAGAGTTTGAGGAAATTCGAGGATAAATTTCTTTAAAGGGGGGAGAATGTAATACCCCAAATCCTCATTAGACATAATAGGTAGTCATGGAGGAACAAGGAGGGACTATGACGATGAAAATGCATTAGTGAGACTTGGTGGTTTATGGCAAGGTTGGTGACAAAAGTGAAAAAATGACAAGAGAGGACTGTAAGAACTGAGGAGACATAGGGAGATGATTGAAATGATAAGAGAAATGATGTGAATAAGATTATATGAACTAGGTAGTAAACAAAAATGAATGAGTGGATGGGTTCGATTCAGTGAGGAGAATGGAGCGGGGAAAGCTTGAGACGAGCTGTAGACTTAAGGTTATAACCGAGGAAATCGTAAGATGCGAAGAAAACTATATAAGCTCGATGTAAATGAGGTGGAAGTAAATCACCAACCTAGGTGAATATGTGCTATAGGATATAGTGTATTCAATGACCAGGCTTTGATGTCTTAAAAGATACAAAGCAGGCTAATGATCAAGAAGTGTGTAGAATAAGATTTAGGATTTGAAACAGATAAGCTGATTGGATGGGAAGTCCTCTACCTTGCCAAGATCATTTATGATACTTTTGCTTCCAAGATAAGTTTACCATTCCTAAGAAAGATTTACATTTCTAATAAAAGAAAATCTTTTCATATCTACTGTTGAACAGCTTTATGTCAAATCATAATTGGTGCCCTAATTGCTCTTCTTTATTTAAAGGCCTCATAACTCTTTAGTTTCATTTTCTCCTTAAGAACGCTTACTCTCACAAAAGTTTTAAATTCTGAGAATTTTCTCTCCAAATCTCAGAAGAAACTGAGTTTCAAATTACCATAACTTTTTCTCTCTAAACCTTCTTCTGAGACGGTAACTGGTTTTGAATGAAACCCCAAAACCAAAAGGGTGGATGAATGTCCCGGATTTCTTAAAAGAGCTCAAAGTGGGACAAGAGGATAGATTGATGGATTTAGTAAGCCTAAGGATGAATAAGAAGAAATTTGATGATGATCTGGGTATAAGTGATAATGCCTCGTTATGGGGTGATCCGAGAATTATGAAAGAGCCTCCGGTGAAGATTTTGATGGTGATGAAAGGATTTTATTAGATGATTGTGATCTTCGGCCTATTGGAGATGGTACCTTGAAGATGGAGGACTCAAGGCGAGGGAATAGCACCCAAAAAGGCTTGAGAATTTAAAAGCTGAAAAAATGATCTAGAGAGGTACCAACGAGCCTGATCGGAGGATATAGCGAAGAGGTAAGATTATAGGAATATATTTTCTTAAGTTTAAAGTTAAGAAATGCATGAATTGTAATTGAAACTTCTCTTCCTTCATTAAGATTCATTCCTTTCTTTTGATCTCTTCTATTCATCGCCTTCAATAGTATTGTAGTTACCTTCACCTTAGGTGGGTAACATATAGCTAATGTATTTCCTTGTAAGCTTGATAAAATGTAATTCGGCGAAGCCATTTGGGCTGAAACTAATCATAGTTCAGTAAGGTCCTTAAGACCGAGCTACTCTATTGTAAAAGTTAAAAGTATTGATTGTAATCGAGCTAGTCTTATATAATTAAGGCCATCTGCCGAAGTAATAATTGTAATCGACGAAGGTCATTCGGACCGAAGTCGTCCTACTGTAATCAAAGTACCGAGCTATCTTATGAATAAAGTATAAACTGTTTTCTACAACTTACTGCATATGTATTATGAATTTCCTTATACAAGATTTCTTACTGAAGTAATTTTATTTAAATACGTATGTATTTATGATTTTATGAAAGAATTGAGATCAAAGTAAGTTATGATTTATGAATAATATGAAAATGAGATTGACAGAATGCCCAACTAATGAGGGTAATCATTAGACCAAGTGCACTGGTGACTCGACTGATCGGGTCTATAAATTAAGTCAGACTGACTTATGCAAGCATGCGATTATGTATTACATGGGTATGTAGCATCCTGTGATTGTTTACAAGGAGCATATGAGTTCACTCTATGTGACTCGATAGTTTAATACATTTACCACTGGTGATACGATGGTGCTACAATGGCGAGGACTTTTGATAGTGGTTCGGCCACCAATAGATCCCCGATAGATTAAAGTTATTGTGAGGTACGCGGTGTTGTGGAATTGAAGCCGACTCACATAATATGTTTCTGTTAATTTGATTTAAAAGAAATCTCTTATGAAGTATAAAGAATAAAGTTTTATGAAAAGAAATGAAGATGTTTGTTTAAAAATAAGAAAGTTATTTTATGAATAAAATTTCAAATCAGTTCTTGAATTCCATCCAAGCTATAATGGTTACTTCATAAAGAACCTTCCAAAGAATCCTCTATGATAGTGATTATGTGTCTTTGAAAGTTGATCATGTTTGTATGAGTATCTTTGAATATGGTATCTTTGTTATCATTACTCGTCATGTATTCTTATGATTTTACTGAGTTGACGGCTCATCATATCGTATATGTATTTCATGATTTAGCTTAAATATTTAAGCTTGATATTGGAGAAGCTAGAAGGCAAGGTGACCTTAACTAATTCTTGAGAGGAAGGTATTGAAGTTGAAGCTAAGGAGAGACTAGAGATCTCAGGATCAATATTGTTGAAAGTTGTTTATGATAAACTGTATGAATGTATTAGAAAAGCTTATGATAATGTATACAAAGTGTTAAAATGAATAAAACGAGGAATAATATTTGAGTTAAATCTATCTGATATTAGATAATTGATTTTGGCCCACCGAATCTTGAGGTTTGAATATGATTGTAATTCGACTCGATCCTGGACAACTAAGGGTTCTACGAGGTGAACGGTGACCTTAAGCTTACCCATCTCTTAGGACCATCGCGCCTAAGTAAAGATAAGGGTAGCGAGCTCACTGACGAACGTACATGGAAAGGTACTGACGTCAGGGCATGACAGCTATAAAAGAAGTTGTTTTGTTGAGAGGTTTGGTTGGTGAGCTCAATTCAGATCAACAGGTGACCGTTTTCCACTGTGATAGTCAAAGTGCTATTCATTTAATAAAAGATCGAATGTTTCATAAGAGGATGACACACATTAATGTGAGTTACCATTTTGTTCATGAGATTATTTCTCAAGGAAATATTATTATAAAAAGATTGGTACTGTAGATAATTTAATTTATATGATGACTAAATCTCTTTCTGTGAGCAAATTCAAACATTATTTGGACTTGGTATGTGTCATATTTGAGACAAGCCCTTGAGGGCTTAATGGAGAAGGTGGAGAAAAATCTACTATTTTGTTGTAAGAGAGGTTATAAAAATTTAAGTCAATATGGAAATTTGTTATTAGATGCCTTGAATTCCCATTAGCCAATCACATCTATTTTCTTCTTTCATAAAGATTGTCGTGCAAGTAAAGATTATCCAATATTTTTATTGGATGATGAGTTGGCACTTGAAGCGTGTAAATCAAGCTATATATATATATATATATATATATATATATATTTTATGGCCAAGTTTTTAAGTCGGTCATAACCGACTCCAACGCGCTATATATATGTGCGGTATGATGGCAGTAATATGTGGAAGTTAGAGACTTTAAGAGTGTTGTAATTCCAATCTTATTTTTTAGAGTGGTGAGCACATTTGGTGTATTTGGGTTCAAAGGTTGAGTGTTATTTTCCATCCTAAATTTGTATATCTCTAATTTGTTAGTGATTTTGCTTCCCTTTGCTCATAAACATAGGCTTGCGCTAAATTACCTAAATTTATATCTTCTCTATTTTTCTTTTATTTTGTCATTGCATCTATATTATCCCAAATAAATTATGATCGATCCTAATAAACAAACACAAGAATGGATGTGAAAATTGAAAGAATGATGAGAAAATTAAAAGGAAAGACAAATTAGAGGTATCTCTCTATAATAATTATCTTTGTTCTCTCGCCCTCTTTTATTCTCTGTTTCTCTGTTTCTTATTTTTTGGTAATTAATGAAAAAATACAACCTAAACGAACACGTTTTTATTTTTTTAAGTGAAAAAAGTGGTATTGAACGCGTCCTAAAAAAATCATATGGTTTTGCATAAGATTGCCTAAATTGATCCACTATAGTGATTTTAACAAAGCAAAACATATTGAGTTTTAATATTGATTTAGGAGAATCAACCTTAAAAATTAACCATTAAAATTGGAGAGTTCATACTTATATTAATCACTTAACAAATTTGTATTTAATAAATGTGAGACTTTTTTTCATATTATATTTTCAAAAGAGAGGGAATGCAATATGCTATAGTTGGAGCATGAAAATGACAAATGATTAATGGAGTTGTAGAGTCAAAAATGAGATTGAGTTGATAAATTCTTGTCTTTACGAGGGATTGTGGAGATTGGATGGCTCTCGATGGTGGTGGTGATGGCTTTTAAATTAGTAATGGATTCAGCAGGATTCCAGCCAACCATAATTTTATTATTATTATTTTAATATTAAAAATCCTTAAAATTATAAATTTTTAGTTTTTTTTTTTTTTTTTTTCTTTTTGAGCCTTAACCCAAATAATCCGAGCCCAGGTAACATGACTACTATCAAGTTTGGGTTCATGGATTTAGGGGAGTGTTTGAAAGAAGAAAGGAAAAGAAAGAGTGGAAAATAGGGAGACGGACAGTGAGAGAGGGACGGGTCAAATTTAGTGGCGGAGTCCAATTCTTGGAAGCTTTTTTATTACGAGGAAATTATCCTATATACTCTTTTTCAATTTTTAATTATAATTTTACGCCTACTTTTATTTTTTTATATTTTTATCTTCTCTCATTTATTTTTATACCTCCTTTTTACTTTTTGTTAAAAAAAATACATTCTTTACATTTTGTGACTCTTATTATTATTATTTTTTTATGATGACAATTGATTTTAATTGAATTTCATATTTTTTATTATTAATTATTATTATTACTATTAATTAAATTATTCTAATCTCTGTATTGTTTTAATCTCATAAAAAATGAGTTTATCTTCTTTTTTCATATATATATATGTATATATTACTGCAAAAATTTAAATTTCTAGTGAATTAATTAATAAAATAGACTATTTCAATAATAATCATCTAAAATTATTGAACAATTATTTGAAATTTGTCATGTTTATTTTTAATATTTTTACTCTTGAAACGCAAATTTAAATCTAGCATCATTTCAAATAATTGACCATCCAAACAAACTAATTTCATTATCTATTGCAAGATAAAATCAAAATGACTAAATTTTATTTTATTCTAATACGACTTTGCCATACTTTTATAGATACAAAGATCAACTATATTGTCTAAATTTATCACCAATTTATTACTTTTTATTATTTATAATATTATATTACATACACGTGTTTTATTAATTGATTTTTTATTTATTCTAAAGGAATATCAAGTTGATTATAAATAAATTAAAAATCCATGATTACTATTTTTATACATTTATT
>CATKHJ010094701.1:0-11658 GCA_949750685.1 Vernicia montana | reverse complement strand
AAGCATCAAATCCAACTAAAACAGATTCTCTCTCTTTATTTTGTTATTTTGTGTTTTCTTTCTTTTCATTCTTTTATTGCTTTTGTATATTGAATTTCTTCTTTAAATTGCTTTCGTTTTGGATTTAATTTTGGGGAATGTACGACTTTCCTAGAATCTCATAAGGGATAGAGAAAGTATCCCCTATTTTGGTTTATTTTGTAAAGTTAATATTTGCTTTAATTTCTTTATTGCTTTAATTTACTTTATTGCTTTAATTCATTCATAATTGTTCATTCATTATTAATGTTCATGAAATCATTTTAAGTCATTGTATATTAAATTTGCCAAACTTATTTTCAAATTAAAATAAACCAAAAACCTAGTCCCCGAATCCTCTTTGGTAATCGAGGCTAGTGTACTTTTCATTGGACAGTAAATTGGAGTCATAAAATGGGTTTTTTCCTTAACTTTTCTCAATTAAAAAATAAATTAAGGTGGCGACTCCCAAAGTCAATTTTCAAAGATCAACCAATCCGAACCCGAGGGTTCCATCATGAGACCAGACCCGAATGAGCATTTCGATCCCCCTCTACCGGATCGGACCGGTGCTCGGGCGAGGCCTTACAAGAGCAAGGTCCCCCTTTTTCTAACAACCTTTGCACAAAGCAAGGTCCCGTTTCGAGTAACTATTAACCTATGCATAGAACTTGGTCTTTTTCAAGCAAATCAATAATCATCCACTCGATTCTAACCGCGGTACCATTTTGACTATGCTTTTAAGCTAAGCAGTTGTCCTTCACCCGATTCTGATCATGGTAACATTTTTTCACCCGATTATGACCGTGGTACCATTTTGACTATGCTTCTAAGCTAAACAGTCATCCTTCACCCGATTCTGACCGTGGTAACATTTTTTCACTCGATTCTGACCGCGGTACCATTTTGACTATGTTTCCAAGCTAAGCATTCGTCTTTCACCCGATTCTTACTGTGGTAACAAATTTTCACCTGATTTTGACTGCGATGCCATTTTGACTTTGCTTACAAGCTAAGCAATCGTCCTTCACCCGACCTTGACTGTGGTAACCATCTTTCACCCGATTTTGACCGTGGTACCAATTTGACTATGCTTCTAAGCCTGTTGTCCTTCACCCGATCTTGACTGTGGTAACCACCTTTCACCCGACTTTGACCGTGGTAAAATTTTTTCTCTCGATTCTGATTGCGGTACTATTCTGACTTTGCTCCCAAGCTAAGCAATCTTTCACCCGACCCTAACCGTGGTAACAATCTTCTATCCGATTCTGACCGTGATAACTATCCCTTTGGTTCCTCTTTTCGCTTCCATTTATCAAGTCAATTTTCCACCCATAAATGCTTAGGAACAATTACTTAAACATCAATGTGGTTCCTTTTACCATCTTTCTTTTTGACCATATCTCTAACCCATACATGTCCAAGCACTGACCTAGACATCACTTTGGTTCCTTGTACCATCCATTCTCCTGAGTTCACTATCATCAGAATCTCCTTACAAACAAGACAATTCTGATGAGGGGGCAACTGTGAACCCTCAATTTGCACCATCATGATGTTGCCGCAGCTTGACACTTGCTAAATTTAGTGCACTACGTAGAGCCGGTACGTTGGTCCCGCTAGCTAGTTAGCGGGCATGGGTCAAGGGGACAGCACCCCCGAAAGGTAAACAATTTAAAATTTCCAACATAGATCAACATCACCTTTTTTATCTTGACCGAACTTTTTTTACTAGACAACACTTTCTCGAAACTGACCAAATTTTTCTCAAAACTGACTGCCAAATTGTCCAATAATTAATTTCGGATCCATCGACACTAATCGGTAATTTTTTAGACTTCAGAATATCCAGAAAACTTACCCAAAAGCCCTAAAAACTAATTGGAGACCCTAAAAACTGACCCAAGGACCCCATTGCCGCACTGCCTCGAGACCGCCGTGAAGCACAGCTGCGGACGCGGGAAAGCTCTCTCGGCAGCCGCGGATGCTTTTGCTCGTCCACGTAGACTCGTCTGACGCGAGTCATACTGACGTGTGTCAGTCGCGTCAGTACGACGCATCAGAGACGCCAGTTGAGTTGGCGGATTCGCCAGCCTTTTCGATGGATTCCCAAGCCCTTCTGGCAGCTGTCCGCGAGAATCTGACACGGATCCGCGATCCCTCTCGCGGCTATACCCCTTATACGCAAAAATGACCCTTTTGCCCCTGTTCCAGCTTACTTTTTAAGCCCTTTTTGGTCTTTTCACCCTTTTTTCATTTTCCTATAAATAGCCCTTCCATTTTTCATTTCAAAACACACCAAGAGTTAGTATCAAGTTTTCTACTACTCTGTCTCTCTCTTTTTCTTTAATTAATTAAACTCTCTTTGATTTAATTAATTAATTTTACTTTATCCTCCACTCAATTCGATTAATTAATCATTTTAATTAATCACTTTAATTAATTAATCATTTTAATTAATTAAAATTGAGTAATCAATCTTTTTTAAATTAATCTTCCTTAAAGTTAATTTAAATCCACTCTATCTCTTTGAAACGAAACTCCGATCTGGTAAAACCGTCCACCCATCACATATCCTAAAAAAGTAGGTATAAATTCTTACCCTCACTTAACCCCCAAACAAAAATCAATCCAACCAAATTGATCAACCTCTAAACCCTTTCACCTCACCGTGGAACGAACTACGTGGGTTTTGATCCCTATATAATGGGGTATGTAGGCACGCTTGGAATCTAAATCTAAGCCTCAAATCCAAATCCCAATCAATCCCCTTCCCTTTTTATTTTAATTTATGCTTTCTTGTAAATTTTAATTACTGCAATTATTTAATTACTTGCTCTTTACTTTTTCCATACATTCATAATTATATCATGCTCATGCACTTTAAATTGCAATTAATACTTGTCATCTATGAAATCAATTTTAAAAAGTCAAATCAAACTTAAAAGCCAAATTGAGATTATTTAAAACCAAAAACCTAGTCCCTGAGCTCAACCTGGTTCGAGGACTAGTGATTTATCCTTGGGTAAATTAATCAAAGATTAATGAATTGGAGTAAATTTAGGTTTTTACTTAATTTTCCCATTTAAATAAATTACAGTGGCGACTCCCAAACCCTTTTCTAAAAAATAAATCAAATCAATTTTCCGAGGCGATAGCCGCTTCCAATCGTGAGCACCAAAACTCGTACCTAAACTCCCTTAAAAATCTCTTGCCTTTCCTTAAAGGCATTTTTTCCCGAGCGAGGGGAGAGGCGTTCGGGGGAGGTGTCACAATAGGTTGCGAAATGATTCTTTGGTAGGTTTCTTAGGCTGTCTTAGAAAGGTCCGACAAATCTGTAATATTTCCGAGTGATGACCATGATGGGTAATCTAGACCCTAAACCGAAAGGTGTTTATGCAAACTAGATACCTTGAACCAATGATTAGTTGTCTGAAAGGTGATTTTTGGAAGATGGGAAAAGGAACCAGTTTGATGTCTAGGTGAGTGTTTAGACATTTCTGGGTGATAGGTGTGGGTGATTTAAAGACAAAGGAGGATAGAAAAGACAGCCTCGACCTATGGCAAGTCGGCTCGAGAGATTTGGAAAAGATTTTGGTAAGGGGAGAGCCTCGACTTAAAGCGAGTCAGCTCGAGAGATTTTGAAAAGATTCAGGTAAGGGGAGAGCATCGACCTAAGGCGAGTCGGCTGGAGAGATTTTGAAAAGATTCTGGTAAAGAGCCTTGACCTGTGGCGAGTCGGCTCGAGGAGTTCTGAAAAGAGGAGAGAGCCTCGACCTATGGTGAGTCGGCTCGAGGAGTTCTGAAAAGAGGAGAGAGCCTCGGCCTATGGCGAGTCGACTCGAGAGGTTCTAAAAACAGGAGAGAGCCTCGGCCTATGGTGAGTTGGCTCGAGAGATAAGATTTAATTGATCACGTGAACCCTCTTGACTTGGCTGATCGGGTGGAGGATCTTTTGACTTGGCTGATTCTGATTTAAGGGGATTGACCTATCTGTTAGGCAACCTAGGTCTTGGACTTAGGAGATTGGACTCTCTTTGAATAGTGAGAGGGATATGCTTTGATTTTGGTCTATGGTGGGACCTTTCGAGTGGCTTGGTTTTATCAAGGAGCTGGGGCTTTGGAAATGAGAGGTAGGCTTTCCACAAATGGCTTGGGCAATGCGGATTCTGAGAGAGGTTTGATTGGTTGTGGTTCAGCCCATGAGATTCAGCTTTGTGGTCTTGTTACTATGACTCATGGAAAGGAAAGAATGCATTATCTAGGCTAGGAAGACTATTAGGGACAGTGGCTTTTAGTATTCAGCGGGATTGGCATAAAGGTCGGGATGGACTTTTAGGAATGAAAGGGAACCAAATGGTTTGGGTCTTTAGTTAACTTGAGCATTATAATAGGAAGACACGACTTAGAGATCATACCCCTGATAAGGGATGATTGACTAACAAAAGATGACTCAAAAGGATGTGAATGACCTCAAAAAAAAAAAAAAAAACATGTCCCTGATGACACGTAAGGGCAAATTTTACTTGCGACGATTTGACTTTGAACACTTTATTCATTTTATGTGATTCTTCAATGAAAGAAAGGATTGACACAAAGGAAAGAGAGCCCCGAGAAGGGTAGAGTTGTTTGACTGCTTTAGGAAGAAAACGAGATAGGACACATTACCCTTTTTTATTTTTAATATGAAAAATGGATCTTGACATGACTCCTGATAGAATCCAATTTGAATTACAACTCTTTTTTTTTTAATTTTTTATTTTAGCTCTAACTTCTGCTCAAGTCGCCTTATCAGGTTTTCAACTCGACGAGCTTACTTTAATTTCTGCCTAAGCCGCCCTTTCAGATTTTCAGCTTAGCGAGCATTTTCTTTTTATTATTTTTTTGTTTAGGTAAAAAGAATCAAGTGAATGATGCATTAGGCACAAAGGAAGTGAGAATGAGATGTTTTTGTCATGTGAACAAAAATGTTTTGTACTATGATTTGGACCGCACTTGAGTTGGGCTGCCTACATATCTCTTACATCATTTTTTTGTCAGTCATTTTCTTTTACGGAGAATCAAGTCCACGTAGTTCTGATTACAATGCATTGAAGATAGAGAAACAAACTACAGACACTACATTCAGACAAAGTATCTCTTTAGTTGATCTAGGTTGCAAGGGTTGGGGGATTTGCTCCCATCCATGTTTATGAGGATGACGCCTCTTCCGGATAGATTTTCCTTAATTATGTATAGTTCAGCCCAATTATGTATGAACTTTCCTCTTGGGTCATGCATAAGAGCTTGGATCACTTTTAGGACTAGATTCCCTTCTTGCAAACCTGTGCCTTTCACATTTTATTGAAGTGTCTGGTTAGCTTCTATTGATAACCTTGAATCTTGTACAAAGCATCCATTCTCTTTTCATCGATAGCATTCAGCTGGTTATGGTACCATTTGATCGACTCTGCTTTCATTCTTCGCAGCTCCTGCTTGTGGGTTGGAATCTTGTGAACTCCAATGCTTTGGGTCTATCTTTACCATGTCCTTGGTTCCCATGCAAAATAGTCTAAAAAAACACGAGCCCTTTCGATTAATGCCTGCTTGTCATGATATGCAAATACAATGTATGTGATATTTGGTTTTTCCCTCTGTGCCATAATTAATTGATTCTTTGCCTTTTTCATTTTTTCTTATTTTTTGATTTTTTTGATTGAAGTTTTCTTTTTTGGTGTATCATTCAAGTTGGATTCAAAAAGAAGACACATGAGTTGTAAGATGAAAAATTCAAACTTTTCATTATGAGTAGTACCGAAATTCAAAGACAACTAAGAAGGTCAATTACAGACTTAAAGGAAAAGTAAGACTTAGCAAATTCTGACACTTAGTTGATTACAAACCCAAAAGGAGAGAAATGCATGACTACTTTGACTCTAACTTTGGACTATTAGAGACTCAAAAGGAGAGAAAGAAGCACAAGACTCGACAAACTCTGACTTTGACTCAAAAGAAGAGAAAGAAGCACAAGACTCGACAGACCTTGACTCAGACTCAGGATTGACTGGACTCAACTTGATTGTGGAACTCGAACAAAGGCACGTCAACTAGTCCAATATTCTCCTCAAAGTGCAGGTCACTGGGTAGGTCCTCTTAATTTTCAAATTTGAGGGAATTGATAATGCCCCTAAGGTTGATAGGCACATTGGGTACGAGTTCTAGAAGGAGGATATATCCATCGTTAATGAGATCTTGGATTCAATGCTTTAAGCTCTTGCATATATCAGTTTCGTGCCCAGCTCCTTGGTGGTACTCGCAATACTCATTAGGCTTGTAGTTTCTTGATGGATGTCTAGGGGGAGCTTTCGGCTGCAGAGGCCTAACCATATTGGCTTCAAGGGCCATCTTGTAAACTGCGCTCAAGGGAATACCCAAATCAGTGAACTTCCTTCTTTCTGATTTACAGGGTTGTTGGTTGGTGATGGGAGCTACCTCTCTACTTTTCTATTTGGTAGAGATAATAGAAGTGGAAGCATAAGGGTTACTATTCTTGTATCTTTTCCCAACTGTGTGAGCTTGCTGGAGCACAATGGTGTTACACTTCAAGGACAGTTTAATGGGACTTTTGATTTTTGGTTGGGTATAGGTTCCTATTCTTTGAAAAGGATTCAAGGAAGGAGGAAGGTCAACTTTGGTGTTTGGTGACATGAAAATTTGAGGAGCTCTTCCATTACTAGTCAGATCAATAACAGGGGTTGGGTTGTCTTGAGTGTTTGGGATTAGTTGTGTGGCATTTTCAGACACTTCTCTGTCATGGGTAAGGCCAATGATAGGAGTTGATATAGTTGCAGCATAGGGACCCAATATGGTGTTGGTCGAAAAAGGGGAGGTGTCAGGCCAATTAATCATAGGAGGAGCTACGGTGTTGGTTTGATCAAGATGGGGTGTGGTGGAACTTGAATTAATTAGATTTGACTTGGTTTGATTAGCAAAATGGGGGGATGTGATGCTGGTCAAATTAACACGAGGTGCGGTCAGAGGGCTTGAAGCCATTATATTCGATTTGATTTTGTTTATGGTTTTCCTTTTAGAGCTCAGGGCTTTAGTGAGATGGGCCAATGCATTGTTGAAGCTGGTTTGTTGAGGAATCAGTGCTCGATTGAAATCATTTTGTTGGGCGGCTAAAGCTTTGTTGAAGTTGGCTTGTTGAGCACTAAGGGCAGAGTTGAGAGTGGTTTGAAATTTTTCCTCTTGCTTTTTGAGGAGGTTGATGGGAAGGGCATTCATAGTATCCATGCTGATTGGATTGGCTATTGGTACCTTCAAAGAATAGGAAAAGGAAGGGTAAGAATTTACATTGGAAAAAATGATATAAAGATGCAATGGTATATTTGGAAAATGAATCCCTTCACCGGGTTTATTGGTTGAGTGTGTTTTTTTTTTGGGTGATGGACCACCGATTTTGGTTTATAGGGTGATAAGACTTGGTTCAAGGCATAACTTAGATGCGAGGTTTGTATGTATTATTATGTTGTGGTGCATGCCAAAAAGATTTTAAGGGAATATGCACAAGAGTCTTAATTATTACGGTACATGGAACCTAAAGTCCAAGGCTAAGTCAACTATATGGACAAAGGTGAAGGGTGGTTTGGTTTAAGGGTCTCTGTTTCACTAGAGCATCGATATACATAACCACATGTGAGTCAAAGAGCCTCGCCTGAGTCCAATAGTACGGATTGCTCATTACACCACCGAAATGATCGGGGATTCGTCGCGGGGTGGAATGCTTTTGCTATCTCCCAACATACTCAAAGAGAGTTGTCGAGCCAATGCTACTTACCATCCAAAAATATTCCTAAATCTAGGGTTAGGCAAAGAGCCTTTATGCAAAATGATGTATGAAAGTCAAATTAAACTTAAGTGACAAATGGAGATTATTTTGGAAAAAATCCTAACCAAATAGTAATCCTTATATTTTTGCTTTCCTTTTATTAAAAAAAGGGTGGCAACTAGTCCCTAGTGGAGTCACCAACTGTGAAACCTCGCCCGAATGCCCCTGCCCTTGCTTGGGAAAAATACTTTAAGGAAAGACGAGCGATTTTTAAGGGAGTTTAGGTACGAATTTTGGTGCTCACGATTGGAACGGCTATCATTCGGAAAGATTTATTTGATTTTTTGAAAAGGGTTCCGGAGTCGCCACCCTCATTTATTTAAATGGAAAAATTAAGGAAAAACCCAATTTGACTCCAATTCATTAATCTTTGATTAATTTACCCAAGGATAAAGTCACTAGTCTTCGAACCAGGTTGAGCTCGAGGACTAGGTTTTTGGTTTTAAAATAATCTCAATTTGGCTCCTAAGTTTGATTTGACTTGAAAATTGATTTCATGGATGACAAGTATTAATGACGATTATAATGCATGATCATGACATAATTATGAGTGTGTGGAAAAATAAAGAGCAAGTGATTAAAAACATCCACAAGCTAAGGAGAGTATTCGCTCTAGTTCTTATGGATTCTAGGAGAACCACAAAATCGCTCCTTAATAATAATTAACTAATTGCAATAATTAAAATTTACAAGAGAGCACAAATTTAAATAAAAGAAGAATAATTGGGATTTGGATTTGAGACTTGCATTTAGATTCCAAGCGTGCCTACGTACCCCATTGGATGGGGATCAAAATCCACGTAGTTCGTTCCACGGTTAGGGGTTGATCAGTTTGATTGGATTGATTTGATTTGGGGTTTGAGTGAGGGTAAGGGATTATACCTTCTTTTTTGGAATATGTGATGGGTGGATGATTTTGCCGGATTAGAGTTCTGTTTCGAAAAAATGAGGATTTGATGGTAGATTGGGTTAAATTAACCTTTAAGGGGGATTAATTTAAAAAGATTGATTACTCAATTCTTAATTAATTAAAATGATTAATTAATTAAATTGAGTGGAGACTAAATTAAAATTAATTAATTAAAATAAAAAAGAATTTAATTAATTAGAGATTAAATATATATATATATATATATATATATATATATATATATATATAGAGAGAGAGAGAGAGAGAGAGAGAGAGTAGTAGAAAATTCAATACTAACTCTTGGTGTGTTTTGAAATGAGAAATAGAAGGGGTATTGATAGGAAATGAAAGTGGCATGAAAAGACCAAAAATGGTTGAAAAAGTAAGCTGGAACAGGGGCAAAATCAGAATTTTTGCGCACAGGGGACTAGCCGCCAGGACGACATACGGATCCACGTCAGATCTGCGTGGATCCACAGAAAAAATTTAAGGACGACCACCGGATGAGCTTGCAGATCCGCCTCTGCATCCGGCGGACATGTCAACATTGTACTGACCCGACTGACACGCGTTAGTATGACGCGTGTCAGGCGCTTCAGTGCGGATGCGCAATTTTATTTTTTAATTGGGAAAATTTAAGGAAAAAACCCAATTAAATGACTCCAATTATTATCCCAAAGGAAAATTGCACTAGCGTTGAAACCAAAGAGGATTCAGGGACTAGATTTTCAATTTATTTCAACAAAACAAGTTTGGCAAGTTTAATACACAATGACTTAAAATTGGTTCCATGAACAATTTATAATACATGAACAATTATATAATGCATGATTCATTTTAACAATAAAATAAAGTAAAGAAAGTATTAAAAGGCAAAATAAAGAAAGCAGAAAAATAATTAAATTACAATTCAAATCAAATTAGGGGATACTTCCTCTAACCCTTATGGTATTCTAGGGATGTCACACATTCCCCAAACTAAATCATAATAAAAGTAAAAAACAGAGAAACAAAAGAAAACACAAAACCTAAACTATGTGAAGAAGGTGAAAGAGGAGGAAAGTTTATTTTAATTGGATTTGATGCTTTAGACAAGCATGCCTACGTATCCATTTGAATGAGAATCAAAATTCACGTAGTTCGCCCTTCTTGCGAAGGGGTTTGTTTAGTTTGAGCCTTTTATCATATTTTAGATTGATTGATAAAAATGTCAATTGATTAATTGATTAAATAAGCAAAATTTATTTACCAAGTTTGTTAATTATATCAGGTTCTAATTAACAAACAAATGGATCAATTCAAGTTGATTATCAAGTTAATTAAGTCAGATTCTAATTAACATGCCTCAAAAATAAATAACAAAAGAAGAATGGGATGAAAGAGAAGGGAGCATGCAAAGAATCTCTAAGGGGAAAATAATAAAGCAAGCAAGACAAATAAAAGAAACAAGAAAACAAAAGAAAGAAAAAGAAAAAAGTAGAAGAAACTTACCTTAGGAATGGGGAGACTTGTCTCAGTCGGCGGTGGACTTGTGTAATACCCTCGGTTTATAAACAAATTGATTTATATGAGTATGGATTAAATTGGTGCTTTATGATTATAAATGTAAATTTAATGTGATTGTATGACAAATGAATTGTTGAATTTATGATTAAATTCAACAAGTGTATATTGTGATAAGTGATTAAAAGATAATTAGCCATTGCCATAAAGTATGAATAGTAGAAAGTTAATGGACCATTTTGGTAATTTATTGTGCCAGAAATGGAATTGTAAGAAAAGTGGTAAATTATGTTTTGCATGGTTCATTGAACTTAGCCACATTGTGTCATCTTTCTTGTAATTGATCTTGAATTTGAGGACTTAAAGAGGAATTTGTCAATGGGAAGACAACAAAATAATTTTTGTTCATCATCTTTTCTCATTTATTCATCTAAAGCAAGAACACATTTTCTCTCAATTACTCTTTCAAAGTTTCTTTTCTTTCTTCTTGTTTTCTTCTTGGTGAAGAGAAATCATCATCAAAAGGAAGAGTTAAAGGTAATTATCTCAAATCTAACTTCCCTTTTCATTTATATAATGTTTTCTTGTTGATGATTATGAATTTCTTCTTCTTTTCATTGATGATTGATGAAAATGAAATGGGTTTTAGAAACAAGAGTTTTCTTTGATTAATTGCATATAGATGATGATTGTGATCATGATTTGAGTATGTTAAAGTGTTGTCACGACCTGACTTATGAGCCGCGACGGTCCTAGGGTATAGGTAGGGGTAAGGCCACCGAAAATCCATAGAACCCATTACTATAACCAATCATGCATATAACTATTCCCAGATCAGAACCCCAAACACATTACTATTACATTCCAAATCATCCATTCATTAAATGTATTCCATTAATACAATAAGGTAATATGTTATATATTACAGTCCCAATTGAATATACATAATAGAACCATCATATACAATATCATAATGACCATGGAACTCTAGACTTGACTCTTGGAGATACATATTCATTATGATATAATCAAAATGAAAAAATGGACAGAGTAACCCCCAAGCGAGAAGATGAAGCTTGAGTTTTACCTCGTCTCAACCTCTATAGCACCTAAAAAAAAAATAAACCACTATGGGGTGAGATATAAATCTCAGTCAATACATAGTTCAATATGATATGCCGGCTAGGTACAATAGAGAATATGCAATTAGTATAGCTTCAAGGCTTTTAGGCAATAAAAACAATTAGGTATCGAAGTTATCACAATAGGATTAATTCATAGAAGAAATGAATAACTCCAATGCATAAGCAATTTAGCACAATTTACTTTATTTTAGCAAAAATCATATATTCGAGAA